>JAZHYW010027684.1:0-147448 GCA_037355805.1 Ixodes ricinus
TATTTCATTGTCCGTGGGGGTTTTCTAGCACGTTTGTGCCTTGCTTTTCGATTTGCATCAAAAACGATTCGGGAGTAAGACTTTTTTCTTCTTTTCTACTCTTTGATTACCGGAGGAATAGCGCGAGCGCGGTATAAATTCATAAAATATGTATAGGTGACGAAAGGGCTTTATATGATATATATATCTATATATATTTAGTTGTACCTGATGACCCCCTCCTAATGCGTTTTGTAAGTCTATTTGTACAGTCTTGATTATTAGGATAGATTGTCACCTGTCGCGGACATACTCGATTGCGAGCTGTCGTTTGACGTGCTTTACTTTTGTCTGGTCATTGTTCCTGCTCGTTGCCATTATTAATACGCGTGCAGCGTACCTTAGTAGCAAGGAAGTTAGCGGAAGTTACGTACAGAAATATAGAGTGCCATATCAAGTTTCTCATTCTGTTCCATAAAGTATTGACGCCAGCAGTTAGTGCCAAATACATTTCGCATGTGAGGTATTGCCAAACCGTAGGCAGTCAAAAATAGGCAAGCGGTAGTTGAAGTGGCAACCGAGGCGAAAGAAAATGTTGCTGATTGGAAGAAAAGGAGTTAGTGGAGACGTCATTGTGGTCTCAAAGTGAAGTAACAAAACGGCATATTACTAAATTAAGAGCATACTCATAATATTTTTAAATCTTTCACATCCCACTCTGTGATGGCCTTGATCGATTTCACAAAAAACTCAATAAAAGTTTTACAAAAGTATTACCATTAATTTAATATATACACCCTTAATGTTGACCTTCTCATTTTTTATATATACAGTCAAACCTCGATGTAATCGAAGTCGGTAAAATTCGGAATTTACTTCGTTACATTGAAATTTCGCTACATAGGAATTCGGGGCTAACGTTAAAGAACGTTTCCACAAATGCTTCTCGGGTGTACAAAACTCACCGAGGACGCCTTTATTTCAGTTGAAACTAGTCCGTCACCTTTTTCTGAAACACTCTTAATATTATTATTGGCATCACACGATATTCGCATAGCCAGATGGCTTGCATCGCGTCTTCGCCTTGCTATGTGCTGGCGAACCACCTCAAGCCATTGATCACGTCCACCACTTCACGGTTACTGGGCACATCGCAGGTGTCTTTCTCATCAGGCTTGATGTCGTCCCCGTCTTGCGAGTTCCCACGAACATCGCTAGCTATCGCCTCGTCGGTCACCTCCTCCGTCGCATGACAGCAGAGTCGGCGTATAGAAAGTCGTCGAGGTCGACGTTGTTAGGGGTAGCTTTATCGCCTTTAAGGCCCCATCACCCAGGACAACGAGAAACGCATGCTTTTAGTTAGGCCTCGAAACGAACTACGCAGCGCGAACGAAGCCGACGGACGAAACGGCGGCGGCTTCTAGTGTCCTCTAGGGGCCATTCTGTACACCCCACTCGTCAGATTCGGCCCGTTTCAGACTCTGCGGAACCCAAAAGTTTGTGCGGAATTGTCCGTGAAACTTCGTTACATAGAAATTTTGGCAAACGGGACTTCGTTACATAGAGGTCAAAAATACATGGCGTGCATACACTTGTGGTTAGAAAAAGTTATGTACTTCGTTACATCGAGGGTTTCGTTACATAGAAGTTCGTTACATCGAGGTTTGACTGTATATCAAAAAGAACATTATCATGTACGTTTTGGGATGAAAGTTCGCGTGACCTCTCGTTTGCTTTGTCTCCATTTCTCGCGTAATCTATGAAAAAGTTGTTAAAACAACGATATCGGTTGATTCTCCGCTACCCGACTTTATTTAAAAAGTGTTCGAAAAAATAATTCAGAACGGAGTAATTTTCTCACAATGAAATGTGCCCGCCACGGTGATGAGGGTAAAGAAGAAAGAAAAAAGAGACACAAAATAAGTGTATAACGCTTTTTGTAAAAACATATACAACACTGGGATAAGGAGTGTTTCAGAAGAGAAGTATTTAAAACACGTAGTTAAAATATTTGGAGTATTTTGTATTAGGTTACAATTAGAGAATGTGCATAATTACAAAGAATCCCGAGACAGGAAAAATAAGAGACGGCGCCTAAGCCTCCTCGAGTCTGTGGGTCCTTCGTAATTACGTATACGTTCAATTAACCCTACCTCGTTTGCGCACTTAATTTTTGTTCCAGGGAATGTGTTAGCTAATTATACTTATATAGGAAAAATTGGGTTTTAAAGATATGATTGTCAACAAACGGAATTGGACACTTCTTCGCGATGAGGGCCATATGTCGAGAACATAAATCTTGCTGCTGTTTGCGCACAATAAATTTTAAAAGAAAAAAGAAAGGAAAGGAAGGGAGACGAATTGGCGGGGTGGAATCATTTACGTTTTGGTTAAGGTGGTTTTCATTTATATCGACGTCTCATTAAATATATGTCGTTTGAAAATCTTTCTCGCTTAAATTGAACCTTTAAACTTAAGCCTGCACAGAATGGATTGATTTTCCGGATGTTGTATGCGCCTATAGGGTACAGACAAATTTTTATTTTACAAGGTTGTCATTTCCTTTCTAAACACTCTAACTCTAGTTACAAATATAAACTGAAATCCTTATTTGGGCCCATGCTTTGTTTATATCTGGGGTTAAATTTAAGTCTAAGATATCAAACTACTGAATATCAAATGTATTTGTAAACGTCATTCGAAGATTATCAAATGACACTCCTTGTGTTTCTATCTTGCATATAGTACACTTCTTTTAAAAAGCGTAATTTTATTTGTAATTAAACGCATTTTGTTAAACAATTCTTATTTCGATACATTTTGCAGTACTTCGGTCAATGGCTACATTCCGGTCAGTGACTACATACACCCTAGCTGCGTCTACATGAATGCGACTTCAGAGCATCGACTCCTATCGTCCTTCGAATGAAGCCGATGCGGCAACGTTTTCGCTGGCAACAGCGGAAACTCTAACGCAACATCAGGTGAAAAGAGCCACATCAGTTTTTGATTCCTGTCGCAGTGTCTCAGTAAAATGAGCTTCGTTCTAAGAATGACAAGAATCGACGGTATTGAGGAAAGCTCAGTTCTTCGACGATGATCTTCGTACGCACCATCAGCCATGTTGATCCAAACCGGGAAGAAGTCAACGCTCGCGACTCTGACGTTACCATGCCTGATGTGACGTCACGACACGACCAGCCATGCATACTTGCGAAATTTGGGCGTGAAGTTTCGTATCCATGTTCATAATTGATTTAATGCATATTGGGGCGTTTCTTTAATGAAATAAATATCACATCTGACTATATTTAGGCCCTCTCTACGTGACCATGGAAAAACTTTGTAACTTCCGGATATCACCGGATAATTCCTTTAAAAATGGCTTTGCGCGTATTTTTCCTCAGGGCACTTGGAGAGGCACCAGCAATCTGTGGATGCCCAGTTGACGCCTTCGAATTCCGGTCAAAACGCCTGAAACTTGACGGAGGCTTAGGCGCCCTTCATTGAATTGGCAGGCGAACCTCCCCCAAATTTTTTATTTACCTGAAAAAACACTCACTAATAAATACTAAAAAAGCTCCGCGAGTAAGAAAAAAAAATACAAAATTAAGTTTGCAACGTAGCATTGAGCGTTACATGAGCGTGTGAAACGTTATGGTGTCGTTTCAGCTGGAGAAATGACGCAATGCGAGTGTCCAATCCGAGAGCCGCATTCCATGGCGTCACCCCGAATCGATTCTCACTCTTGTAGCCTCTGCTACGCTGGCACTTAGAATGAAAGGGAGTAGAAAAAAACTCTAGTGGTGGAGCGTATTGACGCATGCTCGAAACCCGAGCCAAATATTCTATTTTGCTCGCCTGGAGCGCTGCTCAAAACTTGAGAGCTACGGGCCTATTGAGACTGACTGACTTTCTGCTGTACAAATATACGTACAACACAATTATTTAGTCACAATCGCATGGTTTCAGTGTCATATCATCCGCACTCTCAAATGGAAGCGCATGCTTCGGCGGACACACTGCCGAAACATAAACTGCGATGGACCTGCATTTTTTTTTTTTTTGGGGGGGGGGGCGATTTTTTGTTTCAGCGCCTTCTATCAGAGCCTCCTTTACACCTTTTTCACAAGGGCGCAGCCATCTTGAATATCGTCACTTCTAATATGTGGCAAAACATCGTTTTGATCTCTCCTCGGCGCTGGAAGGTGTCTACAAAAAATGCGTGATTGTAACCCATTGTTGCTTTGCCTCTCTTATATTTTCTCGCATAATCCAGGTTGAACTGTTTTATTATTTTTCGTCCCGCATACCATATACGGAAACCACGTGACTGAGAACGACAGGAAACAGAACACGTCTATATACAACAAAGCCTGGCAGATCGCTGCGAGAAGCGGCCGCCGAAATGAAAAAGGTGGACCGGCAGACAACGGATGAGACGAGATCCACGTGACTGGCGCCCCACTGCGGCGAGACGCTGATACACACTTCTCCCGAGCGAACAAGTGTGTTTCGGGTCCTCGCCGCTGCAAAACCTGTGCGCTGACGTCCAGGTTCTCCGAGGAATGGCTCTTTGATGCTCTGTGCTACCAGATCCTCACTCCAAATCTGCGACCGGGCACTCTATGGCTCCGTCGTCAAACTGCCAGGCTTTGTGAGTATAGAGGAGGCTATGCTTCTAGGATGGTGCAGTCTTGATGCGGGGCTAGCGGCGAGCATTATCTGCCCGAGCCTCGAGCGGACACGTTCACACTTGTGTAGTCGCAACTGTCGTGCGACAGCTTTGTTTCGCAAAAGCCCGGCGGCTGAACCAATCAGCGGAGCCTCGGAAGTGGCGTGTGGTGCGCCTCGCGTTTGTTTACATCCGGCACCTCTGTGCGACCAACATGTTCGTTTAATGCAGGGGTGCACAACATACGGCCCGCGGGCCGCATACGACCTGCGGGCACTTTCTGTGTGACCCGCGGCCTGCGGCCAGCTGAGCGCAGAAACCGCTCACCGTGTTATTCAATGTACTGCGGCCGTTGACTTGGCAGAAAGCATTCGAACCCGTTGACCTACTTTTCTCAGAGTCCTCTTTTCCGGGGGAAACTCCGCGTCCTCAGTTCAAATATTCCCTCTCCACAGGACCCACAGAAAACAACAATACAAAAGCCTGTACAGCCATCCAGTGCGTTGTTATGACCCCTAACAGCGACCCTCCCCTATCCTTGTTCCAGTTCTTCTTCATCCCGTTTCCTCCTCCCTCTCTCCACGGAGGCTACAGCCCTCGCCCCTCCTGTTGGAACATGATCAGTGACAGCTTGTTGCAGATAGAGAAAATCTAGTCGTGTCACGCTTGGAATATGAGTGCACTTCCAAGAAAAAAAAATCGACCGGGACGGCCGGAAATTCAACCAGGAGTGGACATGGAGGTACTTTTTCATTGAGAACGCATCGAGGTGCTTATGTCTTGTGTGTCGAGAATCTCTCGCGGCTCCTAAAGAATACAACATTCGACGCCACTACGGGACCAAACATGCCCGCGACTTCAGCGCTCTTTCGGATTCGGAAAGAAAAACAAAGTCCGAGGATTTAAAACGGAATTTGCTTGCTGAGCAAAGCATTTTTACGAAAGTAAAGAACACATCTGAAGCAGCCACGCGGGCGTCTTTTCAGATATCTTGACAGATCGCTCGTTCAGGTCGTTCGTTTACTGATGGCGACTTCATCAAGGAATGTCTTATGATTGCTTCTGAGGAGATGTGCCCGGACAAGAAGTTGGTTTTCCAAAACCTGAGCCTATCAAGAATGACAGTACAACGACGTGTGCATGACATTGCCGACGACCTATCAAAACAGCTGGAGAGGAGTTGCAGTCATTTTGTCTACTACTCTATTGCTTTGGATGAGAGCACAGACATCAAAGACACAGCACAGCTGCTTGTTTTCATCCGTGGTGTGAAGGAAAACTTTGAAGTGACTCAGGAGCTGGCAGAGCTTTGCTCAATGCACGGACGGACTACGGGAGGAGAGATCAGCAAGGAGGTCAAAGACGTCATCGAGAAGCTCAAGCTATCATGGGAAAAACTCGCAGGTGTCTGCACCGATGGAGCCCCAGCCATGATGGGAAAGAGAAACGGAGCCGTTGCCTTACTTCAAGCGTTCAGTGGTGCAAAACTGAAGCAATATCACTGTGCATGTGCTTCACCAGGAAGAACTCTGCGCCAAAGTGATGAAGTTTGACCATGTGATGAAGGTCGTGACTTCGGTTGTCAACTTTATACGTGCTCGGGGATTGAAGCACAGGAAATTTCAAGAGTACCTGCAAGAAATGGAGAGTGAGCACATGGATATCCCGTATCACACTGAAGTTCGCTGGCTAAGCCGTGGGAATGTTCCGAGTCGCTTCGTCGCGCTGAAAGCCGACATCATCGCTTTCTTGCAAGAGGAAGGGGAACACAATCCAGAGCTGGAGGAAGAACAGTGGTCGTGGGATCTGGCGTTCCTCACCGATATTTCAAGCCATCTGAACACGCTTAACATAGCTCTCCAAGGAAAAGACCATCTCATTTCGGACATAGTGAGCGCGATCTTCGCGTTCCAAGGAAAGCTGCGCCTCTTCAAACTGCCGCTTGGGGGTGGAAGCATACTTCACTTTCCAACCTGCCAGAAGCTCTTTCCCACCGGCGAAAATCGGAAGACGGCAGCTGCGACGTACGCTCCACAGGTTGAGTACCTGCTCTCCGAGTTCCAGCAAAGATTCAAGGCATTCTAAAGTTAGAAGAGTAACTACGATTTGTTCCGCGATCCGTTTTCTGTCGCACCGGAAGACACAGGTCTGACGCTGCAGCTAGAACTCATCGACCTCCAGAGCTCGCCAGAACTGAAGAGTATGCATCGTGAGTCTCAGCTGCTTGACTTCTACAGAAGCCTTGACAGGAGCAAGTACGGAAACCTTGTGGACCACGCATTGAAGCTTGCATCACTTTTTGGGAGCACGTATGTCTGTGAGCAGGCGTTCTCACTGATGATCCTCAACAAGAACCGCTTTCGATCTTCTATGACGGACATGACACTGCGAGATGTGCTGAAGACGGCCACCAGTGCGATGATGCCGGATATTGAAAACCTGTCTGCAGCAAAAAGGTGTAACGTGTCACACTAGGTCCGGCACGCGCAGTTTCCAATAAACAATTTTCGACCCGCGTCATTTTTGAGTTGTGCATCCCTGGTCTAATGGTACGTTTACATCTGAGAAGAAATCCGCTGCCGCGGGAGCGAATCGCCCCCGGCGGCGACGAGCGGATTGCGTTTACATCTATTTCCCTCTAGCAGCGGCGCCGGCTGTGGCAGCTGTTCTCGTAACATCCCGTCAAATATGACGAGAAGGCGCGAGAGTTCCCACCTCGGTCGTCTCTCCCGGGCGCTGCTGCTCCCGGAAGTCGTGACGTAGGCAGCGCCACGCTGCGCAAGAATGTCACTTCCGGTCAGCGAAACGCCTCGTTCGGCGGCAGAAATAAGTCCCAGACCTATACGGCTCTCCGCCGCGTTTTCCGCCTAGCGTTTCGCCCCAGCGGCAAAAGCTGAGCGGATTCGCGGGCGGATGCGCAAGTGGGGATCTGACGTCTCTTGCGGATCCGCCAGCGAATCCGCCCAGCTTTTGCCGCTGGGGCGAAGCGCTGGGCGGAAAACGCGGCGGCGAGCCGTATAGGCCCGGGACATATTTCTGCCGCTGATCGAGGCGTTCCGCTGACCGGACGTGACATTCTTGCGCAGCGCGACGCTGCTTACGTCATGAGTACGCGTTCTGCTGGGAGCAGCAACGTCCGGGAGAGACAGCCGAGGTGGGAACTCTCGCGCCCTCTTGTCATATTTGACGGGATGTTACGAGAACAGATGCCGCAGCCGGCGCCGCCGCCGCCGCTCGAAGGAAATAGATGTAAATGCAACCCACTCGTCGCCGCCGCCACCGGGAGCGGATCCGCTCCCGCGGCAGCGGATTTCTTCTCAGGTGTAAACGTACCATTAGGCCTCGATTCGGTGGCAGCGGCCATGGAAGCAGTGGCATGGGGATCTTTGCGGTGGATCTGATCAACGCTATTGAAGAGTACCCATTTGTTTATAACAAGCAGCACTCCCCTATTTGAACGAGCGCCCGGACTCGTCACGGCCTGGTAACAATAATAATAATAATAATAATAATAATAATAATTAATAATAATAATAATAATAATAATAATAATAATAATAATAATAATAATAATAATATTTTATTGCAAATGAACAAAACGTATGTTAAGTCAGACCTGCCTAAGCCACATTGGGCTTGAATGGCAGCGTCTTAGTCAGTGAAACCATGCCGTTTGCAAAGGAAACATGTAAAATAAGTGGCTTTTGGCTTGACAGGTACGTACTGTACTGCGGAAGCTCAGTGAGTGCACACGAATGTAGCGATGGTGCTTTCGTTGTACGGTCCCCAAAGACCCAGGCCAATATCACGAGTCTTTCTCCTACGGCGAAAATGACGAACGCGTAGCTGTCCGACAACGGAAAAGGAAAAGTAGAGAAACGGAATCCGTGTTCAGGTGCTCCAAGCTGGTCACTCGGCGAAAACGTCGGCGATTTTTGACGGCCGCGATTGACCAGCTTCAAGGTCAAGCGCGGCACTGGCCAATCGCGACAGTCAGAAATCTCGCCGACATTCTCGCCAAATGTCCACTTTATGCCTTGTTCACACTTGCGAATCGGCGGCCGGATCCGCGAGAATTCTGACGCCCGGCGACGAAAGCAGGCAGAATTTCGGGCGGAGAGCAACATCGCTCTGGGACCAATTTCGAACGCCGGAAAAAAGTTTTCTCTCGCCGCAAGCCAATCACAACGCGCGGGGAAGTAACGCTTGCTGACGTCAGATCTCCGCTGACGAGCTGGCGACGATGGCGACGAGACTCGCGCGGGCAAGGAGGAGGTTTGAGAGCTGTCGTCAGCTCTCGTCTGTTCGGGAAGCTGCGAGACGCTCGCGCCGCGCACTCCGCTGGCGGCAACAAATGTGAACGGCCCGATCTTTTTTCGGCGAGCGAATCCAGTCGGCGGCGAGTGCGTATTTCGCAAGTGTGAACTAGCCATTAGGGCCCCTGGGCGGAAGGACGGAATAGACGGCGGCTTTCGAGAGCTTCCGAGAAGCGGCTCGCCGGTAGCGACTCGCTGATCGCCCGCAGTGTGAACGTCGGTGGTCGCACGCTGCTAGTCTGTCGCGCGACTGGTGACAGTCCCCATCGTGAACGCGCCCTTACACCTTGGTCACGCGGAGCGGTACAGCGCACGTGTTCCGGCAAAGAAGTGATCGGCAGCGGCGGCGTGAGTCCGCTCCGCGCTGACAACACTGCCCCCAACTCACCACTTCCGAGCGAGGCAAACGTGCGCCGAGGCAGGCGGCCGGACTCGCGGGCCGGTCAGGCGGGCAGGGGCCGCGCGGCTGCGGGGCCGCGCGCTGTCGAACAAGACCGAAGCGGCTCCCCGCCGCCCCCGCCGCGATGGCCCAAGAAGGCGCGCGATTAGGCCATTAGCAAATGGCCGCGTGGGCCTCGACGAGCGCGCCCGTGATCGAAGAAGCCGGTTCGTCCCGGACCGCTCCTCAACGATCCCTGGCCCGCTCTCCCGATCCCTGTGGCGAGGATGAACGATGGCGGACAGAAGCATGCAAAGCAGCCTCCATGGCCCACGGCGCGATGGAGACTCCGTTCAACCCTAAGCTGAGAGTGAAGTCGAAGCTATCGTGCTCGTTGGACCAGTCACACACGTTTATCCTCCGCCACGTGGTCACGTTCCCGCCCGCACAGAGCGGGGTCAAGTGATGAAAGGAAGGATGGGGATTGGTCCGCGGAGCCCGTAGCTTCCACCGCGCTGTCACCCTAGGGGTGAGCCCGCTTCTGCCGGGGGATCGGCCAGGGCACGGCGCGAAACGCGAAACCGATAAAGAATGGCCGAAGCGGAAAGAAAACCGATGATCGGCGATTTCTCGATGCTCGTTACAGGACGGGGCCCTGAAATGCTATTTGTAAGGACGTCCTCTGTAGTTTATCTCGAGAGTTCCGTTTGCGTTGTGAGAAGCAGGGGCGCGCGTGCGCATATAGCCTTGGGAAGCGCTTCTTGCCTCGCATGAATGGTTATGCAAAACAAATGATTTGGCAGAGCAACGTTCTCGCAGCTGCGTCCTTGATAGCATTCCGCTCAACTTCTTGGGAGATGGAGTCTTAGTAACTCTAAAAGAGGCAACGCCCGGCCGCGAAAAAAACAAAACAGAAAACAAATAAAAAACGGGGAGGTTTTGCCCATTCAAATGTGCAGCGAAGATCACCGGGCATATAGATGCAAAAGTGGTAAACTGAAAAAGGGGGATATTTGATTGAGAGTCTGAATGTACGACGCTGGAGCTACGAAGGAAAGGTGCACGCGTTCTCCGCGTGCCCTCAAAGACACGTGGAGAGTCAAACACTATCACTCCGTTTCACCTTATGTTGTACCGCAGCGAAGGCTAGAAGCGTGAGCTCATAGCGTTGGCAGCTGCCCTTGGTGCACGAGAGCTTGTGCCGCCGGGTCTGCCATAGAGCAAGGAGCTCGCGCTAGCCACTCTGCGGTACAACGCAAGGTGGAACAGAGTATACAACTTTCATGGCAGTCAGGGGACAAATGGCCAAGCTCGGAGTACATAGACCGAAAGCTCAGTTTGAAAGTATGGTAGCGCTTTCTGACACGGACAGAGGAGAGAACAGGACAACACGATGTCCTGTTCTCCCCTCTAGTCCGTTTCAAAAAGCACTCCCACGTTCTCAAAGTTTCAGCACCAACTCGCCCAACAATCAGCCTTGATAGAAAGCTCACGCTGCTGAGCCCAAGGCATCGCTCGCACTGGCTGACGTCCTCAACTACACCGTGAGCCAGCGTCGCCAAACTACTGACAGACCTATCTCACGCTACGCTTCGCAGGAAGCCGGCGAATGACACCCGAGTAACATTTCGTCACATTTCAATTTGCATCCAGAAACTCGTCGTAAGAAACATTGCGTTCGGTACAATGAGCACGTGACTTCGAGGCAGAGTATTTCCGGTCCGAAATGTTCTCTGGACCTAGTCATTTTCTAATCTCCCTCACAAATTAGTGTGATGAGGTCTTAGAGAGATTCGCCCACACCATCTAGAAGACCCAAAGCATGTGACCTCTACCTTCATGCAACATCATGATGCTATAGGATGGCGACAACTCAGTAATCGGTCCCGGGATCGACGCCGAGCATTCTCCAACGTCCTGATTGGACAAGAGGTCCAGCCGAACGCTGACTTAGTGCTTGTGCCCAAGGTATGTGTGCGTTCGATCGCAATGTGGTGACCCTATAGAAGTCTAGCGGACCGGCTTTGCTTATTTATAGGTGTTGTTGAGTATGCAGGGCAGTAAACCCGCGGCTCCTTTTTTAGTGTAAACCAGCGCTATCAAACAAATATCCAGAAATATATGTCCTCGCTAATGCCTGGTTCACACTGGAGGATGATGGTTGGGGCGCCGACCAAATTCGCTTGCCGGAAAGAGGACCATGCCGTTCACATTTGTTGCTGCCGCCGTGCCCACGCGGCTCTGGTCTCTCGCGGTTACGACGAGACTCTGCGGCAGCCTCTCAGCAGCACTCTGCAGCGCGAACGAGTGGGAAGTAGGCTCGTTCATTAGTCTGTGGTGGCTCGTGCTATTTTGTACCTGTCTCAGTTAACGCTCTTTGCTGTGTTTGTCCGTAGCCTCCTTTATTCTAGCGAGCCTGTCAATTCCACAACAGAGCCATCGAGCGCGCGGCTGCCAGAAAAAGACGAGGAGCAGCGCCGAATGTTTACCCATATGGTAGAGCAGAGTCACATCGGGGGTAACCCTTCAGCCAGCGCCAACAATCGAGCAGTGGCCTCTCCGCGAAACGACAACAAACAGCGGTCCGCCACAGAGAAAAAAAAAGGAGGCCACCGGCGCGTGCAGAAACGAAAAACGTGCAGAATGGAGGAGGGTCGGAGCAAAATGATATTTTCCAGAAAAAGAGAAAAAGGAGCGCGTTTATATTTTCTGATTTTACCGCTGGGGCATTGCTTGGCGCTGCCGGAGAGCCCCTGCGCGCGCCCTGTCACCACCACCTAGGCAAAAGGCCTCCGCACGCGTCATGACGGTCAGGTCGATTGAGGCGTGAGGTTGGGCACGAGTGCTGCGTCAGTGTTCGGCTAGGGCTCGTGTCCAATCAGCGCGTCGAAAGGTCGGGCTCGGGCCCAATAGCCGAGTTAGCGCAATCCAACTCCGATGACGTTTCATAGAGGGAGAGGAGGCCATGCGGAGGCCTTCTGTCTATAGGTGGTGTTGGCCCTGTCCTCTGATCTTCTTTCCCCTTTACAATGGCCACGTTCTTTTGCGATTTGACAGGCTTTGAATAAAGGAGGGTATGGTTCGTCTTACAATCAATTAGCGTCGAGTTTGCCAATGCACGAGGCGCATGCCTCCTGCGGCCATTGGAAGCAAATGGCGGTGATGCACTCAAATAAGCGGCCAGGAAGCGAATGGCAGTGGAGCACTCGCTAGTGGCACATGTCTTTCGCGTTCGCAGAAGAATGGTTGGCGGCACATGTAAGAAACGCAAAGCGTGGAATTTATCGAGGGACTTTAGTCTTAGTAACTCCGATATACTGGTGCAGTGAACGGGAATTAGAGCGCAAGCGACAGGTGTGGAAAACAACTTCTTGCCGCCCGGTGTATAAAAGAATCTGCTCTCGCAGGATTTCTGCTGCAGTCCACAGTTTACTACTACACCAAATAATATTTGTTAGAGTCTGCAGTGCCAAAAAAATCACCGATATTCTCTAGGCGATAGGAGAATTCAGTAACCAAACAACGTGCAAATGGGAGACAACTTGTGTACGTAGTGCTCATGCCTAATTATGTGCCGATTACATTCCAGAAATGCTTTCTTGCTATAACTGTTTTTGCCATTCAGACGTCTGCTGTTGCGAAGTACCGAACAATTTCTTTGTACCGATGAAGATCTCTACCGATACAGCGAGAAAGCGAGAACAGCGAAACGGCGACATTTGGAAATTTGGAACTTGACTGCGGAAAAATAATGAGATGCTGGAGAGTCGGCACGCCCCACGTTTCTTAAGCAGTGACTATCTAATACAGAGTATAAAGTGATATCAGCACAAGCTGGTGTTCCGTGCCACCCCAACGACGGGATGTCATGGGTGCGGCGGGCCAAAGGCTCGCATCGCAGGCACGGACCATTTGGGAGCGACACAGCGGCACCGATTCCTTTTTCTGTCCCGCGGGTGAGGCAGAAAAAGAGGGCCAGGGAGGCGTTGGGGACACCTCGGAGACTCCAGAAGCAAGTCGCACCGCTCGCCTTGGGTTGACGCCCAAGCGCAGTCATTATCGAAGCGCGACTGCTCGACGCATGCGGCCCAATGTCGCTTTGTCACTGTCAACGCGCCAATGAGCGCCGTCCTAATTACGACGACGACGCTTGCTGCGGCAAACCGCCGCAGGAGGTGAACGAACTCCGCACCGAGTCCTTCCTTCCGCGCTCCGCCGCAACAGCAGCAGGAACCGAGAGAGATCCCCGCGCGCGCGTACTATTCTCAAACGTATAAGAAAGGGGAACGAATGCACTAACGTCTTCATATTCTTCGTGCGAGACTCGGGGCTATATAGCCGCGTGATCCCTGCGCCAGTTTTGGGACGTGCGCCTCGCTGCAAGGATATCTCCATGCCGACACTTAATCTTCACTCCCGTTTCACTCTCTTGACATTTAAAGACGATTGTTTTGCAAGTATTAATGCGCAAATGACTCCACCGCGCGCGGAAGGGTGCTCTTCGCGTTTGTCGCGACGCTGGGTGAGCAAAAGTTAGGAAACAGGCTAACCTGCTTTCTTCGAGACATGACTGTGTCAATATAACTTTGCTTTGCCCGTGGTTGTGTTCTCCCTTGTCTCGGGGTTATGTCAAACGTTTTGACCGTCACCAAAAAAGAAAAAAAAAAAGGTTTGTTTTTTAGTTTTTAAATTTTGGAAGTAACTCTTGTAGCCTTTTAACGGTGGTAATGTCACTGATTGTGTGGACTATATGTTGACGGGTCAGTGAAGACTTGTTTGGCAAATAGGGCCATTTTAGACAAAACTCTTCCAACGTTTAGGGGTAAATGGCGGTCATTGAACCCGATCTAGAGCACGAATGTCCGACTGCCTTGCCGAACTGTTACGAAGCGCTCGTACCAGTCGTTCGGTGGCATGGCTCGTTCAAAGCTGCCCTTTCTGGCCGCCAGCCACGCTGGCACGACGGCAGCGTCCCAGTTCGGCAGGACCCTGGGACGTTCAAGCTCGAGATAGGGCCTAATGGCTGCAGCCGTGAACCGTATCAAAGTTGTGAAACTTCCGCATAAGATGGCGCTATCTGTCTAACTAAACCTCGTTACCCGGCAGGTAAAGCTGGCCTTCACCAGCAGTGTGAATGCGGTAGAATCGCCCAATTGCTGGTAGAAAATAGGCCACAGTATACTCACGCCCGCAGGTCTAAGCATCAGTAACTCCCCGTTAGGTACATTTTGAAATAACCTTGGGAACCGTGCTTTGGGGCTTGGGCTCATCCCACATTGTTTATCATAAATCTTACGAAGCGTGGCGGCTAGAGAATGAAGCTACCGAGTAGTGATACGATAATGATATGGTTTCAAGACGTAGATTGAACTAATCATTGATATAGAATCAGAAGGCAGGCCCAGTATTCGTGACTATTACAGGAAGCTAACCGTATTCCCTCTTAGACGGTTTAGATTGAGAAGGATGTAACCAATAACCCGTAGCTGTATATGCTCTTTGTCGAATGTACACGTAAAATCACGATTCCACGTCTCAATGGTGCACGTACTATAGTGAAAGCGTATGGGTATTCCTATTTTTAAGAAAGTAACGGGAATGTTCTACCGAAAGTTCACGCTTCCGCGGAAATATCTCGATTAAATATTTTAGCAGCTCGGCCTGCGTCTCCATTATATAGACGAGATTTCTATGGCAGGCGAGGTCATGTACAAGACAACGATGTCCAACCGGCCACGAACACCTTGTTTATGAACGTGACTAGTACCGACAAAATTACAAGAAAGTAAGAAAAAAAAAGGCTAATGCATTGAAAAACATTTTATTTGGCTTTAGTCATTTTTGCAGTTCTTATGTTCTTGAGCTATTCATAATGAGGTTTCGTGTTGTTTCCGACCGGAAAGGAGTTACGCGTGCCCTCAGAGTACCCCCTCAATCAAATTACCGTCGATGGCTGTCAAGGTCCAAGAGCGTAAGGTCAGGGGCAAGCTCATTCTTCTTGTCACGTTTCCTGACCTTCACCGAATGCTAAATTTGATATTGGCCATCTGCATCTGTTTTCGCTTTAAATAAAACGAGACTCCAGCAACACCCACGCAAATTGACGACAGCTGCCAGCTTTGAATTCGACCCCAAGCAAAGAGGAACCTTCATTTAGAGGGCAGCTCTTAGGCGCCCGTTTCCGCGTATAGCGGCAACACCGTCGGCGTTACCCCGCTAAATTTTGTGGTTAATCTGATGTCACGTGACCTCAACACCAATTCAGTTTCCTCGCTAAATTTAGCGGGGAATCGACTTGTGTTGTGGTCACGTAAGTCAATTTTCCCGCTAAATCTAGCGGAGAAACTGAACCGGTTTATGGGTGACGTGACACGAAGTCATGCGACATCAATTTTCCCCGCTAAATTTTAGCGGGGAAACTGAATTGGTGTTCAGGTCACGTCGCGTGAATTTTCCAGCTAAATTTAGCGGAGAAACTGTGGGAGGAGGGGAGAGTATGGAGGAGGAGGAGGGGAGGGTACGGAAGAAGAGACATGTATATAATGTGAGGAGAAGGGGAGGAGGAGGGGAGGATGGGAGAGGAGGTAGGGTACGGAGGACCCTTCCCTACTCCCTCTTGCTCTCCACCTCCCCTTCTCCTCCCCCCTCTCTCCTCCTCCTCCATAACCTCCCTCCTCCTCCTCATCATCCATAACCTTCCGTCCTCCGTCGTACTCTCCCTCCTCCTCCTGCGTACCCTCCCGTCACGGTATATAGGAAAATTAAAATACCTCAAGAGCTGCGCTCTAATTTCGCATTAGAGAGATTAGTAAACGTCTCAATTTTTTGGAGCGGAGCTCTTAGGCGCCCATTTCCGGGTTGAGCGGCGTCGGCACTACCGCGCACGTTGCATTGTGGGACGTTTCCCCGCTAAAGCTAGCGGGGAAATTTTTCTGCTGAATTTAATGGGGAAAATGATGTGACGACTTCGTGTCACTTTACCCATGAACAAATTCAGCAGCAGGAGGAGAGGAGGAAAGGAGAAGGGAAAGGGAAGGAGGAGGAGGCTAGGTAGAGGAGGAGGGAGCGTACGGAAGCGGACGGGCATACCCTCCCTTCCGTACCCTCCCTCCTCCTCCTCAAGAGCTGCCCTCTAGTTTCGCATTACAGAGATTTGTAAACGTCTTTCATTTCTTTTTATTCATTTTCTCTTCTTCGCTTAAACATTGAAAATTCTATTTATACGATCCTGTTGGGCCGCTCGTGAAGTTTTATCCGTAGCCAACCGGCTTTAAAAATTAGAATTTGAGGAAAGAGCCCAAAGATATTCGCGAAGTCAAAAGTTTCCATAAACCTTTTTGCCGTCGTTTCATATTTTAGAGAGGCAGCTCTTAGGCGCCCGTTTCCGGCTTGAGTGGCGTCGCCGTCGCCGTAAACGCGCGTTGCATTATGGGACGTTTCCCAAAATTACGTGATACGTGACGTCACGTGTGACGTCACGAGGGCAAAAATTTCCCGCTATATTTGCGGGAAGTTTTACCGCTAAAAGTAGCGGGGAATGTTTTCCGCTAAATTTAGCGGGAAAATTTACCCTCGTGACGTCACACGTGACGCCACTCACCCGGGAATACTTTTCCCTAAATAATTATTCCGCTAAATTTCGCAAAAATTTCCCGCAAAATTTTACTCTCGTGATGTCACACGTGACGTCACGTCTGGCGTTAAACGATACGTCATGGGAGAAAAGATTTTCCCGCGAAACTTGGCAGAAATGTTTCTCTCCAAATTTAGCGGAAACGTCCCCGCTATATTTAGCGGGAAAATTTCCCCGCTAAAGTTAACGGAAAAATGTTTCCCGGTAGATTTAGCGGGAAAATTTTACTCTCGACAACGTGACATCACGTCTGACGTCACCGTCACCCTCTTGCACCTTTGCCTCCTCCTCCACAAGAGCTGCGCTCTAATTCGGCATTACAGAGACTTTTAAACGTCTTTCATTTTTTTTTGAGCCTGTATTTATTTTTGCAGTATTCTGTTTCCACGTAGTGTTAGGATGAAAAATAATTAAAACACGTAATGTGGCAACAAACTAGCGACGCAACAGCACCTGACTGATAACATTATCTAAATACGATCAGCTACTAGCCACTACTACAACTCTCGGGTACTATGAGCGGTTTTAAGATAAATGCTTTTATCTTTTTACTCAATGTCTAAAAGTGACACGGCTCAAATCATACGGAATCTTCCCCTTCTGTCTAAACAATAACGCGCATAACATATAATGCTTAATTCGATGTTTTGGAATGGATATGCACACCTTCAGAAATATCGACCGATAAATTTTAGCGCTGAGAACCATGCACGCTGGCACCTTAACAACCTCAGTTATTTCTTTATTCGTTTGCTCGGGGACGACTGCCATCTTAGCTACTCGGCACTGATATGAACGGAGATAATTGTCGTCTTTGACGAACTATTTGAAAGCTGGCTTTGCCGCACGCGCAAGTGTATTGCAGAGGAGCCCGTAAAACAGCTTTCTGCGGCTTGCAAAATTCGATGAAACTGAAAGATGGGAGACATCGCTGCAACTCTCCTGCACGTTACTCGAAAAAAGTAATAGATTACGATTGCAATTACTCTTGATTAAAAAGTATTCAATTAGATCACTCGGCTTAGTTTAGAAAAAAGTAATAGGCCGTTAGTCGAAAAAGTAACTGTTACTTTTCCAATTACTTCAGATATTCAGAAGGACAGATTTTCCTGCCGGATTGAAAAAGGGTCTAAATGTATTCGAACGATTACAAATTACTGCGAAAAGTAACCGATTACTACCAATTTGGTTACTCGTGATGGGCACCGTCCAAGTATATGGGTTGCTTTGGCCAGCTTGTTTTGGCAGAGAGCTCGACACAAGCGCGGGGGCACAGTGTGGACCCGAGTGTTGCGTTCAGTTCGTCTTTCTCCATCGGTGCTTCATTCACTGCGCACGAGTTCCAGTCACACGCCGACGCAGCGTTGAGCAACGTACAAGCCCTCGCGTTGCGTCAGAAACACACGAAAATGCCACGTTGTTGTTGCCCACATAGGTTTAGTTCTCAATCTCGCCACTGGGGGCGCGGCGGTTGAATCGCCTCTCCGATAGCCACGAGCGAACTAAGAAAGCAGTCCCCCGCTAGCCTCGCTTCCGATGTAGCAATAAAAATAAAAGAAGAAGAAAATATTAGTTTTGTGAGACACGAGGCATAGAGTGCTTGGACTCTCTAACGTTTTATGTTACATATTGACATACACGCGGTCAATTAACTCTGAGCGACGCGAGTTTGCATTACCGGTAAGCTTAGTCACCTTTCATGTGCCACAAAGTGTAATTTAATAAAGCTTTCGAACAAATATATGCCTAACTATGTTAATATTCCTATTGCATCCTAGACATAGACGTTCTAGCTCCCAGTTAAAAAGTGAAGTACTGTGTATGTCCTTTCTATGCATATTTGTTTTTACCTTGATTTAGTGACCGCGATATTTCTTTTCTTATTTTAATGCTTCTCAAACCTCTTCTTGTTTGTTTGTTAGTTTATTTATTAGTTTATTAATTTCGAAATACTTCTCGTTTTATATGAACTTCAATAGGTTACAGGGTTTTAAAATACATAACTTGATGGTCCTGAGTCAATACCATCACTGAGGTGGAGCAAGTTACAGCGATTAAATTATGGCGCAGAAGATAAGACTACGTAGATAAAGGTACAGGTATGAAGCATAACACAACGCAATACACACTTCTAGAAAAGACATAAACGAAACTACAGCGGGCAGATAAGAAATTACTATATGTCTTGAGCAAATAATGTTCACAAACCCCGCAAGATAGTAATCTAAGGCATTTACAAAAGATACTATAGACGTGGAACGAACAACAGTGTCAGGTAGATTATAACATTCTGACACTCCACGCAAGAAGAATGAGTATTTTAAAAAAATTTTCGTATCTCGATATTTCTTTTAGTAGCCTGTAGTGGTTTCTTCTTGTATATCTACAGATGTGTCAACTAGCAGTTTGTTTTAGCTATGAGGGTTTGGTCACTGATTATTCGAAATAAAACTTTAGGACACGAACTTTTAGCCATTTTATCGAGTAATGCTAATTCATCTAAATCACATATTTGTAATGTAGGTTTTATGTAACGAAATGTTTAAAAAAAAAGAAGTAAAAGAACTTTACAATCCCCTGAAACACCGAATTAGATCGCAGCTCTTGAGGGGGATAAGGGGAAGGAACGGAGAGGGAGGGTATGCCCCTCCTCCTCATCCATACGCTCCTCTCCTGCTCCTCTCCCATTTAGCGAAAAAAATTTAGTGGGGAAATTTGTTCTGCTAAATTTAGTGGGGAATTGTTTCCGCTAAATTTAGCCGGGAAATTTTCCGCTAAATATAGCGGGAATTTTTTTCCGCTAAATATAGCGGGGAAATTTTTTCCGCTAAATTTAGCTGGGAAATTTACCCATGATGCAACGCGCGGTGACGTCACGAGTGACCCTCGTGACGTCACGCGTGACGTCACCTGTGACGTCAGTATGGGAAACGTCCCATAATGCAACGCGCGGTTGCGCCGATGCCGACGCCGACAACGACGGTGACGCCGACGCCGCTCAAGCCGGGAACGGGCGCCTAAGAGCTGCGCTCTAGAAAGTAAAAAGTTGCAGTCAGGTGTCACCTCTTTTGTACTATAGCGACACGTGTTTCGTAATGGGGGAATCGGACCACGTCAGGTTATTCGACTACGGTTTTGTGTCACACACGCTGATTTTAAGACTCTCCTCACATATGCTGATTTTAAGACTCTTCTAAGGAGGGCTGGGCGTCGATTAAACATTTTAACCCGATTAGTCGCCATTCTTTAATCGATTAATTAATCAACTAATCGGTTGCGTTAATTTTTATAAATATTTTATAAAAAAGAATGCTCGCCTTGCCTTTGAAAACTTATTTTACTCTCTGTTACACGGCGCAAAGGACATTTAGAATTGAGGATACAAATAGTTCAACGATTCAAAGACTCACATATTTTTGCTCCAGCTCCGAAGACAAAGAAGTTTGTCCACATTCTCCGACAGGAAGACAAGAAGTGAGAGCTTTTGCGATGCTTTCTTCTTTTGAGAAAAAGGAACCTCGATGAGAACGCGTTAATTGTTGTCCGAGTTTTGGCGGATGGTCTTTGCTGCAGCTAGATGGGTGCTACGCTCGTAGGCGATACTGAAGCGAACTTACGCTTCCACTGTACGAAAACGGTTTTACTGCAGATGATGCAGTGGACTTCTTTGGAGTTAAAAACTTCACCGCTGGAGTTTCCTTTAAACCCCAACTTTTCAACGAGATTGCCTTTCATACTTGTGAACTCGCCCATTTTTACGTGGCGAATACTGGAACAAGTAAGCATGGCGTTGTTAGCTTCCCACCTTGTTTTTCTGCTTGTTTGTCTTGCCTGGGCAGGATGTGTAATAGATCCTCATCACGTGAAGTTTCGCAGTCGCGTGGGGATCAATTTCTGGCCCAGCTTGTTCGTCTGGCCTCGGGAGAACTGTAATGAATATCCTCGAACACGTAACGCTTCACGAGCGCGAGAATTGAACTTTGCCTATAGCACCTGGCTGGGAACAGACTTCTTTTGAGTGCCGATTAAAAAACCGATTAACCGGTTAAAATGTTTGATCGCGATTAAAGCCTTAATCGATTAATCGGAAGGTTAATCGATCAATTGCCCAGCCCTACTTCTAAGACTCTCACCTTGTTAGTTGCTATATTGTGAATGAAGGCAGTTAATGAAGCCAGTCTGCTGAAAGTAAAAAAGTAAACGGATATAGTGGATCCACGAGTGGGATGCTGCCGGCACGTAAAAATTGGCGCAAAAGGAAGGGGAAAAAAATAAGCGACGTTTCGGACGGAGGCCCATCGTCAGGAAGTTCAACATTTTGAGGGGAAGTGTTATCGATGCTGTCGATTCTCAATATGCAAAACAAAATATGAAAAAAAGATAGAGTGCTTAGATATTTCTATAAATGCTGCGCACATAAAAAACAAAGAAAGATGCCCGACCCTAGATATTAGGGCAGACTAGTCACCTACGACACAATCACCCAGAGTGATAGAGTTCAACCAATACCGCCTAATATGCTGGCGCCAGGCCTATGGAATAGCAAGAAAGCTACGCGGTAATTACTGTAAGAGATGGCGATAAAATTCATGTTTAGGCACTGAGAATGGTATATAATGCAACAATAGTTAGTCCTGCTTTGAATCAGTAATGAAAGAACGCATGCAGCAAACCACACTAAAAACTTGACATCATTGTTAGAGAAATTAATTTCATCCTCAGTTACGTTTCGCGTATGCTATGCAATAAATGTACAATTGATGAAAAAAACATACACGCCTGAAACGATTTGAGGATGGTGGTGGCCTGACAAGAAAAATTGTAAAATTCTCAGTATATTTACTATTCTAGAAGCTCTAGCTCTATCTCAATTCATAGCTTCAGTAGCGAGTCTAGCGACAGCGTTGGTGACAATTCCTTTTCCCCAATCTCGCGGTCGTTTTTCTTTCCTTCGTTGCACGGAAACTAAAGAGCAACCCATTGAATGTACAAATGCGCCGCCCTAAAAGCATGAAAACCTAGTTTAATGCAGATGAGCCTCGTCCACAGATGGAAGATGGCATAAACCCTCCAATATGGCGGCTCCGAATGGCATGATGATGATAGCTGACAGGAATTTCGCATATGGCCTATTGTTTTTTGTTCTTGAATCACACTCAATTTCATGTCCACGCAACGTGTGTAAGGTTCGATAGTTCCATTCACGGCGCTACGATGCTTCTCACATTAATATAAGCGGGGTTTCACAAACAGCCTAGAGTTAAGTCCAGTGTTTTTATCCGTCCACGTAAAAACGTTAATCGAGAAACAAACAGAAAAAAAGCAATGCGAGAAAGCTGGTATTATTTTTCCTCTGGTGTTCTGAGCCAAGTTCATTCCATATCGAAGACGGTGGATATGAAAGAGTAGAGGATGTACAAAGGAATATTCGGAAAGCTTGAAAACCTTCACGTCGAACAAAAATTGTCGCTTCGCCATCGGACTCATCTACGAGCGGCACGTTTCTTCTCGTTGTATTGGGTACAGCGGAAAGCATTGTTCGTGCCGCCGACCTAGTGCGGGCGCCCCCGCCTGACGGATCACTTCCGCCCTCGTCCGTGATCCAGCAGGGCGTCGAAACAAAATAACGGCAACCAACAAAAAAGCAAAGAAAAAGGAAAGATAAACAAATGTATGCGGCACAGCGCCCGCAGGGAAGAGGCGCTCGCTCGACCTTGAGATTTCAAGGAAACCCGACTGGCGGCGAGAGCCCCGATGCACGAGCTGTGAGCCAAGGCTTCTTCCCAGCGGGAGGCGACGACACGGGTGCCCGTAGCGGCCCTCGACAACCAGGGGTGTCGCGAACTTTAGTCCAACCCAGAGGTTCGGCTGGTTCGGCGAACTTCCCAACTCTGAGCAAACCGATGAAGTCCGACTTGGTCCGACTTATGGACTGTGTAGCCAGACTTTGACAAAAGAACAATTTCTAATTTCGAGAGACAGATTAAACTCATAAAGCATTGCAAGGAGGGAACGTACACAGGAAAGCTGGCTATAGTCCGCTGCAACTCAAGAAGGTAGGGCGAGGGTAAGACGGGCCGGGGAGGAGGAAGCAGACGGAACGCTGGAGTAGAGGGAGGGGAAACCTCCTTCTCTCTTTAGCGTTCCGTCTGCTTCCTCCTCCGGCCCGTCTTACCCTCGCCCTGCCTTCTTCGGTTGCAGCGGACTATAGGAAACGTTATTGAAAGAAAACCTGAGACTGGGCCAAACAAATAAAAAAATCGGACAGCACGACACATAATCTTAAGATTGTTTGTCGTGCTGTCTGAATTCTGTTTCGTGCTGTCCTTTTTTTTTTCGTTTTTTTTAATTTCTTTTAGTCTCAGGTTTTCTTATAATGATGTCATAAAGCAGTTTATTTTATATTTCATAAAACGACTACCAATGTTTCCGCAATATAAAAGCAAAGATATGTACTTTTATTACTTCAGTTAGTCTCTTAATGTGAAGGAGGCAAACAATATACCTAGCTGAGATGGTTCGCAGCGTCTCCCAGCCAACGCAACGCGGCGAAGGTATCGCGCGTCACTGCACCCCTCCCCAAGGCCACGTGACATTTACGCTGAACTGGATCGGCTTAAACATCCCGTAACGTCCTCCGCGTTCCATCAGCCTCCATCTTTGCGCAGTCCTGGTCGCGTTGAAGTCGGGAATCGCGCGTGTCAATCGGCCCAGCACCCCGATTTCCGGCCCATCCGTTCTCTAGAGGGAGGACGCGACAAGTTCGGGAGCGTTTATCTGCAAGATAAACGACGGTCCCTGGTCACCCGAAAACTGGCTCGGCGGAATGAAGAGGCCGCAACCAGACGCCGTCTCCTACTGACAGCGTGACCTGCTTGTGGGGCGCAGTTGTTACCCGACTTGGGAGTGCCTTTGCTCATTTTTAAGTGACGCGAGACTGCGGTTATAAATCGCGTCCGAGACGGCGCCTTCGCTTTTTCGGGAGTTTGATGCTTCGGAAATAGGCCGCGTGAACCGGGGGGGGGGGGGGGGGGGGGGGCGGGGGGGGAGCAGGCGAAGAGGACGCTCCTTCCGGTTTTCGGTTTTTAAGCGGCGTAATTATCCGCTCGGTCGTGTCATCAATCTCAACCACTCTTCCGCTCGATGCAGCTGGAAATAAACCGGAAATAGACTGTTCCGCGTGTGCGACAGCCTCCATGGCGCGGGGGTCCTACAGCGTAAACCGCGTGGAATAAGGTCCCGAAGCTTCGATCTATATACTTTGATTTGAAGTGCAAACTGTTTTTCGCGAGTATGTGATAGCGAACGGCTTGCTTTTACTAGGTGCGACCGTAAAGATCTATGGATCCAAATTGTTTATGTAAGACGTCATGGTACGTCAAACGAAACCAAATAACGCACATTGATTGATTCATTCGTTTAATTAATTTACTCTGCAGCGCCCACAGGGCAATATGCAGAAGAGTAATGGATGTAAAAATGTACACAAACGTGCACACAATTATACACAAAAATATAGATAAACTACGCACAAAACTATACACAAATCTACACATAAGTATACATACGCATAAATATCAAAGCAATATTATGCTCGACTATCAAGAGGGAAAAGCCATAAACGAAGGACAGCACCCAATAATAGCCTTGGTTCAAGAAACTCTGAAACAAACAAGTATTTCGAATGCCCAGAAAAAAGAAAAACAAAACAGTACTCGGTTGCCAATTCTATCTTTCAATTGAACGTGAATTGAACGTGTTTAATTTTAAAAGCATCAGTTTGACAATGGATATTTCTAAGTTTGCAAGTCTGTATGACCTTCGTGAAATATAATATGGCGGATATAAATACCTACCTTTGTCCATGCTCGAAGACAAAAGTAGTTTTAACCGAAGACATTTAAAAAAAAATGAAAGCCGTTTACAACTCCCTGTAATGCTGAATTAGAGTGCAGCTCTTGAGGAGGAGGAGGGAAGGGTACTGGGGGGGGGGTCGGTTGACCTCGCGGGGGGGGGGGGTCACGTGACCTCGGGGAGGGGGGTCACTATGACCCGGGGGGTCACGTGACCTGGAGGATCACGTGACCTGGGGGATACATGACCTCGGGGGGGGTCACGTGACGATGACGTAATCAGTGACGTCATTAGTGATGATGACGATGACGATGCGGATGCCGATGACGTCATCGGCATCCGCATCGTCATCATCACTGATGACGTCACCAGCGACGTCACTGATGACGTCATCGGCATCCGCATCGTCATCGTCATCATCACTGATGACGTCACTGATGACGTCATCGTCACGTGACCCCCCAGGTCACGTGACCTCCCCCAAGGTCCTCCCGAAGGAACCCGAGGTCCTCCCGAGGTCCTTCCGAGGTCCTCCCGAAGGAACCCGAGGTCCTCCCGAGGTCCTCCCGAAGGAACCCGAGGTCCTCCCGAGGTCCTCCCGAAGGAACCCGAGGCCCTCCCGAGGTCCTTCGGGAGGACCTCGGGTTCCTTCGGGAAAATTTACCCATAATGCACCGCGCGGTTACGCCGACAGCGGCGGCGACGGCGACGCCGCTCAAGCCGGAAACGGGCGCCTAAGAGCTGCGCTCTAAAAAGTGAAAGACATTTAAAACTCCCTGTAACGCCGAATTGGAGCGCAGCTCTTGAGGAGGAGGGAAGGGTACTTAGGGAGGGTATACCCCTCCTCCCCTCCTCCTCCTCCTCCTTCCGTCATTGTTCAATCTCCTCCGGGGGGGGGGGGTGACGTGACCTCGGGGGGAGGGAGGTCACGTGACCTGGGGGGTCATGTGACCTGCGGGGGTCATTTGACTTGGGGGTCACGTGACCCCCCCCTCCCCCCCGAGGTCACGTGACCCCGGGGAAGGGGCTCGCGCGGTGCATTATGGGAAATTTCCCATAATGCACCGCACGGTTACGCTGACGGCGACGGCGACGCCAACGCCGACGCCGCTCAGGCCGGAAACGGGCGCTAGAGCTGCGCTTTAAAAAATAGAGCGGTTTACAAGGTCATTTGTGATGGCACTGATGCTTTCATCATACCCGTATCTTCCAGGAACAAGTCTCGCAGCTTTGTTTTGCAAACTTCAAATTTGATCAATAAACCGACTAAGGATCTCAAATTGCACATTCATGTTCAAGAATTCATCTGAATTAGCAGCAATAAGTGTTTTTCTGACATTCAATGGTCAGTTGCAGGCACGTAGCCAGGGGGTGGCCCATGGGGCCCGGACCCCCCCCCCGAAATCTTCCATTTTGCTGGGACCTCCTCTCCCCCCTCCCCCTCATACAGCATTTTGTCATGGGTGGTTCCCCCCCTCCCCCCCCCCCCGAAACAAAATCCTGGCTACGTGCCTGGTCAGTTGTATAAGTTTCTTTGTAAAAATCATAATTTTTGTTTAAGCTCGTAGATGTATTATGATCAACGTGTGCCTTTTACTAAACATTTCCAGCGGAAAATGATTCATGGTATTGCACTTGGGCTACTCCTTTCTATCTAATTATGATATTCCCTTCCGTTCCTTTCACAATGCAGCAAATTATTAAGAGCTGGTTGACCTCAAAGTTCAAACAACGCCAATTTGTGTTTAGTACGAGTGGTTCAGCATTTATAGTGTAAGTGCAAATTAATGGAAGCTTGTCCCAACGAGTAACGAGAGAAAATTATACGACCTAAATTAGCCAATAGGGGGTCCAGAACTGAAGAAAGGAAGCAGAAAGGGTAAAAACAAAAGGCAAAAATAAACAATTTTATTACAACACCGTTTATTTTACGTCACATTCACGACGGAGAGAGACCAAGCATAAAAACAAAAAGCTGGAGTACCCAGCTGGCCAAATCTGCAGTGTGGCGCTTTTTGCCTCTCACCTTACAACTAATACATAAGAATTGCTTTTCAAAAATTGATTTGCATACTACACACAAGCAACGCGCAGCGCAAGTTCGTCTGTTTCTTTTGGAGGGGTTGTGGTGACGTCAGAACAACGCCGAGCTCTGATTGGCTCTGATGGAAGGATAGAGGGTAGACCTCAATGCGAGCTGCCTTGAGGTCTACCCACTATCCTTCAATCAGAGCCAATCAGAGCTCGGCGTTGTTCTGACGTCATCACAACCCTGCAACAGAAGCAGACGAACTTGGCGCTTCGCATATGACTTTCAGTTTCAGGACCACTCACCTTCAAGCACACTTCAACGAAATCCTTACATACTGATTTGGAAGGGTAGCCGAGGATCTTCAGAACCCTCAAACATTTGAAGCACAACGTCGGTTACTGTTCCGATACACCAGGGCATTCCTTTACCAAAATTTAAAAGACAAAAGTTGTCAAAATGACTGTGGCAGACCTAGCGTGTCATGGAAAGGCGTTGGTTCAAAGGACTGCCTATACGTCTCAGCGACCTTCTGAAGAGCTCGACCGAGACACGGGCTGCCCTTCTCCGCGGTTGCACTCCGCCGGCGTGCCCAACAAACACAAGCAGGCCATCGGGGCTTCACGGCATTTTCGGGCCTCGCTCTCGGCGGGGCCGTTCGGGCACGCTGCTTCTTGGATCCGGTAAGTCACGACGGCGGGGGATGCCGCCTATCGGCAATTACTTGGGCGCGCCCGCGGGAGAGCTCCGCTGATAGGCGTTCGATAGGCGGGGGAGTCGGCGGCCACCGAAGGCACGGCCGGGGAACTTCATCAGCGGGACCTTGAACGCTGGGTGGAGTGGCCACGCGGGCCTCCCAGGCATCGCGCCGCCGCCGCGTGCGGGAGCGTCCGCCGAAGGAGCGCGCCATTAGGCCCGCATTCCGCCGGTGCCGATACACTGCTACGCCGTCTTCGACGCCCGCCGGAAAGCTATTGCCGATGATTGGGCATGATGATAGCCCCGTTCCACTAATCTCCCTTAGACCCTCGACGGCGTCGATGATTGTCCCGCAGTGGAGAAACACCTTTGGCGCGGAAAGTTTGTATCTTCGTGGGCATGCGGTGAGCTGTAAACTCAGAATCTTTCTCAAGGCCCCTGCTGTCGCGCTTCTGCTCTGCGCTGTAGAAGGGTTGATGAAGATGGTGCTGCCTCCCCCGGTTACAGCACTGATTACCATGCACCACCTTGATGGTTGCGGTGTGTTTCCAGAAAACGTGAAAGTATCGTGAATATTACGTGATGATGGTCGAAGAATGACCGTCTTGGAACATAGAAGTCGTACCTTGCACATGGATGACATTTTGCATGATTCCAATCATTACAGTATTTTTATATATTGCGATAGCAGACTGACTTTCACAACAGGCTTGTTCTCTGTAGCCCGTTTGTTGTTGAGGACGGGAGTTGGTGGCGCGACCGACTCCAAGCAGGTAAACGTCGGGCTTGGTCTGCAACATCGTCGTTGTCTTCGCTGGCAACGTTGAGCCGACAGACCGCCACAGAGCTGCTCCCCTCCCTTATAGAGCCGTCGCCTACAGCCGCAACCGATATACTGCAACGAAGTGGTTCCGTTGCAGTAGCGGTTGCGGCTCCGGAGATGACGTTTTTTCCACTGATGTATGTTACGAGCAGGGAGGTAGAAAGGTAGCGTTCGGAAGCCGTAGGGGTGGTTGACGCTGAGGTTAAAGGGCAACTCCACTCCATTTTTACAATTTTTGGGTTATGATCTGTTTAGGCGAAGTCGGCGACCCTGAATCCCGAGATATAATTTGTTTTTTGATAGTGTGTATAGTTTTGTAGATATCGCGAGGAGAGGAGGACAGCTCGCGCACATCTCTGATCAGCCCTCAAAATGGGACAGGGCAGCGTGTCCGTACCTTCGACTGCATTGCCAAAAAAAGTTGTCCCTCAGTGGACATTGCTGGACAACTTTTTGTGGCTATGCATTCAAAGGTAAGGGAGCGTGTGCTTTGAGCGTCGATTAAAGCTCTGCACGCGCGTATTTCCATTCATCGGAAAAGCCACGCAAAGTTACCGCGAGCATAGCGTTCATCTCCCAAAGTCTTCCCAGTGCCGCCGGCAGTTTAATATCTCTGTTTACCCCTCGCCCGGTCTTTTTCTTGCCTTCAAGCACACCATGCATGCGCCCCAAACAAAATATCACGAGCCATTCCACTCTGTGAAGGTGGATGACCAGCGAAGCTGTTTAGCACACGACACAGACCCGCCCCGAGGAGCCGGAGGAAACTAGACACGTGCGACGGGACCACCACCCGGTGGAAAGTAGACACGAAAGGAAACCAGGCACGCAAGCGGGCTTGGAACGACGACAAAGAGAGAGCGGTGCGAGCGTAGACATGGCCGACGCGGGTCGCACAGCGGCGAATTTTTGGGAAACCTTTATTGATAATTGACCTTGAAAATGGTGCCTATTGATAAGTAATCTGCTGAATAGAAATACTGCTAAATTACACAAGCAGCCTATATACTGACAAAGCCTGGCAGATCGCCACGAGAAGCGGCCGCCGAAATGGAGAAGGTGGAGCGACAGACAACGGATGAGAGGAGAGCCACGTGACGGGCGCCCCGCTGCGGCGAGACGCCGAAACACACATCTCCCGAGCGATGGAATGTCCTCTCGTGCTCCTCGCGCTACCGCATCTTTTCTCGTCGGGCTTGAAAACCATGTTTCGGGTCCTCGCCGCTGCAAAAGCTGTGCGCTGACGTCCAGGTTCCCCAAGAAATGCTCTGTGCTACCAGATCCTCGCGCTCCAAATCTGCGACCGGGCACTCTATGGCTTCGTCGTCGAACTGCCAGGCTTTGTGAGTATAGCGGAGGCTATTGCAGCAGTAACTGTTCTAAAGCAAAAGCCTAAAAAAAATGGCATCTTGCAGGCGAGTTCGTCAACGCTTTATTGTGGTTATTTACTCCGAATCTTTTACACGGGGAAGGCGTGCGCGTGCGGCGCGTGCGGCGGAGCGAGCGTAGAGTTTTGGTCACTGCACACGAAAAATCCACAGAACCCTAGCAATACAACAGCTTCGCTGCAAAAACGACGCAAGAGTCACTCCAAAGTGAGCTGCGATTGCGAGTCTCGGGGTTAAGCAGGGGGTCAGCGATAGGCAGCAGGGAATCGAAAGGTCTATCCGGCGGACGGCCGTGTCCCGCCGAACCCATCGACGATGCAGTCACGCCTGCCTGGAGCGGGTGAGGCGCCTCGGGCACGTTGGGCGCTTTTCTTCGGAAACGCCTCGGGAGCGTGGCTGCATGCTGCAAGCAGACCCTCCAGAACGTATGCGGGGGCGGCCTGCACGCCTATCGTGTCCGCCGTGGCCAGAAAGGAGCTTCTAATTTGTGCGCCGGATGACCCGCGGGGGTCGCGTGCTCTTCGCGTATACGGGCCGGGCCGTTCGCTCCTCATTTGCATCTGTCTACGTTCACTGCCTGGAAATCGATCATTGTAGCCCATCGTTCATCGAATGTTGCAGGAATTCAGGTTGTATTGGCTATTAGGAACAGAATCAAGGACCGTCGATTGCCTCTCGTGCGTGTCTCGCCCCCCGAGAGGCAAATTCCCGCACACTTCCCGCGACCGGGCGTCAGCGTTATACATGTATGAACGAGAATGACCATAGGGTGGCTGAATGTTCATCGAAACGATGCCTATTCATGAACGCTGAACCCAAAAATCAGATACGCTTTTTTTATTATGACATATTGAAGATGGTGATATACAGGGTGTGCGGAGGTAAACAAAAACGATTAATGGCCGAACTTCCGGGCGTAGCATGTTAATTCCGATTAGGTATTGTTTTTGTTTGTTTTTTAGAACCTTTAGTGAATAGGGCATAGTTTTAAAGTCTCGCATCCGAGGACTACCTGCGGTTCATCCTGAAATGTACTTATACGGGATCGACATGTTACTCAAGAAAATGAGAAATCTGCCGAACGTATCGTGGGCACGTCTTCAAGACTACCTATTCAACTAGCCTGGTCCACATACCTGAGAGCGACTTAAAAACTACAAATCCCTAAACGCGTTCAACTCCTTCGTGAACGGCAAGGCGTCGGCGATGGGCGCCCATCTCCCCCAGGCGGCGTAGATACGCGGAGAGTTTTTCCGCAGGGGTCGCCGAGCCGGGTCTTGGGTTTAGAAATCTTCAGAAAGTTTTTATCACGTTGTCTTTAGTGTGCAACGCGAGTCTCTGTAATGCACAACTTTCTAGTGTTTTAACTTGCTTGCTTTAGTATGAAAGGTTTCCTTACCAGAGTGCCGTGCACATTGTACTTGTACGTGCTGTAATGGCCCGTCGTTGTACGGAAATGGTCGGTCGAGGCGTCGCGGCGCCGGCCCCGCATCTTCGCGCTTGTCGCATTGCGCCATCTGTCGGCAGCACATCGAAGTGCTAGCACCGCCCGCAATTGCTCTTGTCCTGCCATCAGGCTTGTGCCCGTTACTCGAAAAATGTAGTGGATTACAACTACAAATTACCGAGCCTCAAATGCGATGGATTAGTTACAAATTACTTTCGCTGTAAAGTAACGGATTACTATTCTCATTACGTTACGAATTACTTTCGCTGTAAAGTAACGGATTACTACTCTCATTACGTTACGAATTACTTTCACGTTACGTTTCCCGTACAGTTGTCAAGGAAACAATAGAAACAATTCTGATGTTTTCGAAAACGTTCTGCAACACTTCTTTCCATTTCTCATACGCCCGCATTAGGGCTTATGAGAAAATTGTAAAAATAAAATGTTGCAAAAGAATGTAGGTGCACTCCGTTCACCTGTGAGCTGACAAGGCAGCGGAAGCTGCAACCACACCCGCCGTCCCGCTAGCTTATAGCGACCCGAAATGATCCCTGGAATTCTGCAGACAAGGCTAGAGGTGCGCATGCTCTGTAGCAGCGTCTACATCCACTAGGAGATCAACGAGAAGACGCCTACTCGGCGTTGTCTTCTTGATCTTCGTTTTTCTCTATGCCTCGCACCAGCGGCGTAGACTTTCCATTTTCCCGGGGGGGGGGGGGGGGACAGGCTGAGAAGTTTTCCGGGGGGAGGGGGGGTGCTGCGCGTTACCTTTTCGCCAGAACTGGACATTGAAGCTAACGAAAGCACGCTGGGATTCCATTTCCCATGTATTCTGTCAATAAAGGCAACGTGGGCGTTATTTTGTTTACATGCCACTACTAGAAGCTCGTTACATGGCACGTAAACAGCGTCTCGGTAAAAATCACGGCCCGGGCCCGGGGAAACCGAGCCCCCCCCCCCCCCTGGATCTCACCAGGGGGGCACGAGCCCTGATGCCCCCCGGAGTCTACGCCTATGCCTCGCACATTTTTCTAGTGGTTCTAGTAACCGTTCATTCGAAAAATTGTGTTTTCTCTCCGGCTATTCTCCATCTTCATGATGTTTTCTATTTTGTTGAACTTGGCATCTTTATGCTGCTGAATTGCCTACTCATATTGCTCCAGTTTCGGTATTATGTTCATATTTTTAAAAAGTAACAAGTAATTGATGTAATTCGTTACCACTATTTGCATCGAAATTACATTACAAAGTACTGCCGCTAAAAAGTAACCTGGCGATTACAAAATTATTTAAAAAGTAATGGATTACTTCCCAATTCTGCCTGCGATCTACCAGGCTCGGCGGCGTCGGAAGCGTCCCTCGTTTCGAGATAATCGAAATAATTTCACTTATGACTTTTTGTTCGTGCCGGAACGCGTCGGCAACTTAAAAGCACGACACTGGGACATTTCTAGAGCTCTCACGCCATTGCTCGCTAGGGAACCAAGAGTCGTCGCACAGCCACCCAAACACAAGGTAAACGTAGGAGAACTGGAAGTATTTCTATTCCCCTGTCATGGCGGCCGGAAGTGGCGCGCACACCCTGTGTAGACTGACGAAGTGGTCATTGTCACGGACAACTTAAGGAACGCGGGGCGTGGTTAATTTATTTGTTGATCCTCCTTGGGAGGAGGGGAAAAGCAAATATCACTACGGCGGTGGTTGTTTGGCTCACCTATTGACCTTCGCCCGTCGTCGACCCACTGGTGTCGCCCTTTTGTGCCCCTTCGCGGGGTTGGGCTGGTGTCGGGCCCTGCGGGGTCCATTCTCCCTATCGGTCCTTCCTGGGTCGTTCTCTTGGTGAGACCCAGTTTTTGCTTAGTTCAGTTCCCAATTGTCTTTCTGAGGAAATTTTCACTTGATCCAAGGATCCAAATCAATTATATTAAATTTGCTTTAGTATCGGTTGTGCCTACCCAGGCGGTACCGATCGAGGATCTTATATTTTCTTTCTTTTAAGTTCCTAACGTTAACAAATGTATTGACGCGTCTGTGCCCTTAGTATTCTCATCGGCGAATGACGCAATCTGATTGGGCTGCGGAGCGATAAGAAGATGCTCGCCATGCCCTGCCTTTCTTGAGTTGACTGTAGTTATAGCCACCCTCAAACATTCAGCTCAAAGCCATATTATATTCAACATTTTTTTCACAAACGCAGGTTTCGTGTTTCGCTTTTAAATTAGGAGCAATTTGGTCTTGACGTGTTTCCGTATCGTCAGCAGTCTCGTCGCGCCCGTCAATCTTCCCCTCTGCAGAAAGGGCGCTCCTTGCGACTCCAGAGTTTCCATTCCAGAGCTTTAAGGACTGTTTATACTCCGACGTTGAGCGCAGTGAACGCAGCGTAGCGCAGAACGCGCGCCTTTCATTGGCCGGCAACCAGGAACTCGATATCTGCGACCAATCAGTATCTGTGCGCGCTGCGCTACGCCGCGCCCGTCGACGTTACGTTGGAGTATAAACGTACCTTTACTTCCGATGAAGCACAGAGGGATCGGTAGCCGAGTGTGTTAAACTATTAGCGAGGTGTGCGACCAAAGCGCCGCTGCGGTCAGCTCTCCACGATTGGCCAAACCACGGGCATAAGGAGCATTGTCAGACTATACTTTGACGATGTCCATGGGACGAATATGCTGCGAATAACCGACGAATTTTGCCAGGCGGCGTTTGCTCTTGCGCGTGGTATCAACACAGTGGCTGCTACGTCGCGCGCAAAGCGAGCGTGCCATCGGGCGGCGTTCGCCAGTTATTCGTCACATAATTCGTTCCATGGAGTTCAGCCTTTAGTTTTGAAATACAATGGCTCCTAGCTTCCACTGTGTTTTTTAGAGACACCATCGAACTTGTCGTAGCAACTGATGGCAAGTAGCCAGTGTAACAACTCGTGACGTCACGGCGAGGCAAATCCCAGTCGTGACGCCATGGATGGAAACCACAACAGGGCGCCACCGAAACATCTCGGCGCTAATACTCCGTTAAGCTGAGACTAGAAGCTCGGCCTTTAGCGCGAGCTCGCTGGCTTCCGCAGTGCTTTCGTTGCGCGTGCCTTCACACTTGTGTTAGCAAGGGCAGAAAGCTCACGCTGAAGGCGGAGCTTACAGTCTCAGCAAATTCACGCATCTCATGCGTACGATTCACGAACTATGCAAGCGCAGCGGTTCATCGACAGCCTCGACTGTCCTCGCTGCCGAGCGGTTACAGTGCCGAGCTTGACCTAAGCAATCTACCCGTTTACATATGCCGTACCGGGCATGTCTGCGCGAGTTCATAGCGTTGGCAAGCGTGGCTAAGCAGAGTTGCCGCCAGGAGTGTACTAGGTACGGAGCTCGCGCTTGAGCCTTTCGCGGCATTCGTATGACACAGAGATGTTTCGGGCTGGCTTAGCACGTGCAACGTGGTCAAGCTAAAATAGACACGAAGTCCTAGTAAAGGCTGGTTCACACAGACCCAGTTTTCTTACGTTACGTTACGAAAAGTCCCCGGGAAATCTGCGCTTCGTATTAAGCGTGGCTACCAATTCAACGAGACAATCTGGCACGCGACATTCGAGAAACGAATGTTTCGGTGACGACGAGCTAGGACGGTGAGTTACCGTGGCAACCAAGGACACAAGGCTCGTCGGAACGTAACGTAAGGAGTTGAGCTCGGTTCAACTTTTCACACATCACCGTTTTCTTACGTTACGTCGAAGTCACCGAAACATTCGTGTCTCAAATGTCGTGTGCCAGGCTATCTCCTTGAATTGGTAGCCACGCTTAATACGAAGCACAGATTTCCCGGTGACTTTTCGTAACGTAACGTAAGAAAACGGGCAGTGTGAACCAGCCTTTAAGCCCGTTCACACAGCCTCGATTTCTTACGTTACGTTCCGTAAGCTTACGTACAAGCCACCGGGATATCTTGTGCTTCATATCAGCTTGGCTACCAATTTGAGGAGGTATACCGTGGCACGCGACGTTCGAGACACGAATGTTTCCGGTGGCTTAGACGTAACGTCAGAAAATAACCGGTCTTTGAACCGAGCTCAACTTTTTACGTTACGTTAAGACGAGCTCTTGTGTCCTTGTTTGCCACGGTAAAGGGCTGTATATACTCCGGGACGTTGAGCGGCAAGTGAACGCGGCGTAGCGCAGCACGCGCGCCTTTCATTGGCCGGCAACCAGGAACTCGAGAGCTGTGGCCAATCAATATCTGCGCGCGCCATCGCCACGCCGCGCCCGTCGACGTTACGTTGGAGTATAAACGTATGCTGCCCTAGCTCGTCGTCACCGAAACATTCGGGTTTAGAATGTCGCGTGCCAGGCCATCTCCTTGAATTGGTAGCCACGCTTAATACGAAGCACTACTTCCCGGGTGACTTGGATATAAGCTTTCGTAACGTAACGTAACGCAACGTAACGCAACGTAACGTAACGCAACGTAACGTAACGTAACGTAACGTAAGTAAGGTAAGAAAGGGGGTCTGTGTGAACCAGCCTTTAGGGTGAACCACGGTGTAAGATATACTCTTTAGGTGAGGACACGGCGGGGCTGAACGCGCAGCGCGAGGAATCAGATAGTGTTCGTTCGACGGGCATCCGAAAGGCTGCATTATTCCGCGGCCACCGTGCCCGCGGCTGACAGTGTCGCCGGCGGCCAAACAGCGAAACTGTGTGAGAGCGAACAAAATTATCTCGTTGCCTTGACACCCCGGTACACCGTGGTCTTTCAGCACGTGCGACAACCTCGCTAGAGCTCTGCGCGTGTGGAGCATGAGGCGCGCACGAGCCGTCTTTGCGTGCCCACGGGTCGGCGAGCCATCTGCCGGCGCCGCTTGAAACCATAGTGAGAGAGAGAAAGAGAGAGAGTGAAAAGCGAACTTTATCGGCACGTCGCCTGGAGCGCGCTGTCCTCACCTGAAGAGTATTATCTTACACCGTAAGGTGAACGGAGTTTTAGGGTGCCTCAATGTCTTTCTGTTTAGGGTGATGCCATTCTTTGTGGTACCAGATAATGACCGCGTGCGCTCTCGAGAAATATACAAAGAAATAGCCCGTAACAATATGCCACCGCAGCACTGCAAAAGCCAAGAGCTCTTGCCGGGAAACGCGCTCTCAAGCACTCCGGAACAGATAAAAAAAAGCGTCGGGAACAAAATAGTTAGATGTTATTATTACCTTAAAGGGACCGCATAAAACGATTTTCCTACTTTCGATATATACTCTTCAGAATCACTCTCTAACGTTAATAATCTGATAAACTTGCCTTAGGTTTTCTTTCTAAGCAATGGCAGTCGCCAAACAATTTGAGAAATATGAGCATCGTTCATCCTTTCAACTCGGAGCCAGTACAAGCGGCCACGTGGCCTGGTGACTCATCCTATGCCGCCAACGTTGATGATATCGACGTGCTGCTGAGGTCGGCAAAGTAGAAAACGCGTGCTGAGCTCCAGGCATTGTTAGAGTTCGGCTATTCTCATCACCGTGCAGTGGTTGCACACGAGTCACTACTCGAGTGTCCGCCGAGGCATTGATTGTTACGAGCCGAAGTCGAGTGCCTCACGCAGTTCTCGTGCCCAATCCACTGGAGCCGCGCTAGACTGTCGTCAGGCAGGTGGTTTCGATCCCACAATTACGTCATCGAGCTTTGCAGAGGCAGGACTGAAAGAAATAGTCCCCTTTTATCCTCGCAGATTCTCTACGACCAAGAAGCTTCTGAATCAGTGGCGGTCCGTGCGAGTATTCTTGGGCTAGAGGTAGGACCAGTACGCCCCTGTGAAATCGATGCAAGGCCCGTTCACACTCTTGCAACTCAGTAACGACCGAGAGAGACAAGACCGGTTTTTAATCCTCTTGCGACGTCTTAGAACCGGGCGCGCCGCTGCGGGCTGGGCGCCGCTGCGGAGCTGGTCCTAAGACGTCGTAAGAGGATTAAAAACCGGTCTTGTTCCCTCGGTCGTACTCGGTTTCAAGGGTGTGAACGGGCCTTAACATTCCAGCCCGATATCGTTTCGTGACCGCTTTAAGTAAAGCGTCCCTGAAGACACCATTTCGATCTGCACGAGCATCATACGTGCGGTCGTGTTTCACTACTACGTAATGCACGTTAAAGACCCCCAGGCTAGCGGTAGTTCTCCGCTGGCTAAATTTCTTATCTACAGCTGAGACACCATGAAAAGACGCCCATTTGGGCTGGCTAATTTTCGACTGCCTAAACATACACGCACCACAATTACTATACAGCATAGTTAAACATATAAAAAAGCGCAAAAAAGACAAGGACAAGAAGTATACAGGACTCCTGCACACTTCTTGTCCTTGTATTTTGTGCTATTTTATATATTTAACTAAGATGAACCAACTGGCCCAACAACGTACCCTACTAAACTATACAGCAGCTCGTAGCTCGGTCGCTTTCGCAGCTCTGTAGGCTATGTCAAGGACTCGCGTTAATCGGTTACCGACGCCGTTCTAGGATATCTGTCTGCTAGCACGCCGTCTCAGAATCAACCAAAAGCGTGTAACGTGCAATCCTGTTATTATAGTTACACCCCTGTATCAGTAACAAGGATCAAAACAGCCGGGCCAGATAAAGGGTGTGCGGCGAACGCGTGTCCTCCAGGAACCGGTGTGGCTTTATCGCCGTCCCCTGACATGGCGTCGGGGTCTGCTGCTGCTGCTCATTCCCGTGATATGACACCTTGATCGAGTACCGGGCAGGCTCCTTCTCCGGAGACGTCGTCGATCTCCGGCGATCATCGTTCACGGCGGATCACCTTTGGCGCGGTCGTACCCGGGTCCGGCCGAAATACCGGAGCGTGCCCGGGTTCCGTCCCCCTGCCAAGGACGACTCCATTCCTCGGGCGCTGCGCAGCACTGCGCACATGCGAGTGATGGATCGGAGCGAACGCGAATCGAAGAAAACGAAAGTTAATAAACGTCGGTCCGCAACGTTAATGAAGCACGGGTTTGCAGGGGAATGCTCGCGGCTGTGTAACGCTCAGGTGTATAAACAATGGACGGCGAGACCTTGTTATTGAGAGAAATAATCCGGGTCCCGATTTTAATGCAACTGAAAGCGGGGGAACATCGAGAATAATACAAGCTTCGTTGTGTGAGATCACCAACGTGAGCAGGTATTGTTTAGTCACAGCGATAAAACGCCGATATTATTGCCGAAACGCTTCCGCTTCTGACTATTTTCTGGTCATTTATGTGACCACACATTAATACCATGCTAGTCACATTGACTAGAACATTAAAAACAAAAAATATGCCCTAATTTCCGTTGTTCAACTCTTGTTCCATTAGGCGCAGCTCTAAGAAGACGTGATATAGAGGTCGCTATTTAAGGCCGTTGAGAATTGGGAAAGCGAGTGTCAGAAATACTAACGGATGCGCTTATTTTCTAGAATGGTTTAATGGATGAATGTTAGAGATACTTGATTAATCACGTTTAAGAAAAACAGGGGAAAAAAAGCAACGGCCTCATTTGAGTTTGCCGTAATACGTCTATTTACTGCAGAACCATATGAGCACGAAAAACAGTCTCTCAAAAGCTACGAATAGACAAAATTTAGGTACACAGCTAAACCCCGAAGCAGCAGTTGACTCGGTATATTGGTCGATTGAATTCATTGAAAGAACGCGGCAGCCCACATAATTTGTTTATAAGAAAATGTGTCACTATATATACAAGCAACATAACAACTAAGCGATTGTGAAACACTAACGTTTTTTTTTTTGTACATTCCGTAAAACTGTGGGTCCTCCTCGCTCGAATTTTCAGATGGCAGAGTGACGATAAGAATTAAAAATAACTAGAACTGCAATATTTCACAATATTACGCTGTCGCATAGATTATTGAAGTTTGTAATTTTCTACCGGGGCGTGTAGTCGCCATTCGTTGCTTCGGCAAGCATTAAAAAAAAACAGCATTGCAAAAAAAAAATTACAAGAGCGATGGACGATATGGCAAAGGCAAGCAAGTTCTTCAACTGCATGGTGGAACCCCTGGCAAGAGCTTCCGAAACTTTTGATGAGGCTGTGTGTCCTCTTTCCCTCTTCGCTCGCTATTCCTATTAATAAAACGGCATGAAACGCACTGTGTACATGAAGTCCTAATCAAACCAAACTTGCACGCACAGATTATACTTTGCTCTTAGAGATCTAATGACTATCTGCCTCGCATGACGTCTTTTACAGAGCGACTGCGCTACGCTCTGGATGGTGCCCATAAAATAACTCCGGCAAAGCGCGCATTCGTTGTTCTCGTGTTCGCGGAGCATCGTAAATTATTAACAACAATATGTATTCTTGTAAGTAGCCATTCTAATAACACCTGTAAAAACCTACGCGGGTCGAATAAATGCGGACGAAAAAAAGAAATACAAAAGAAAAAAAAAGTGCTATAAACCGACACCAAATCGACGTTTATGAAAACCGCGAGATTTGTTTACAAACAAAGAGTGCATGCAAATGCAAGAAACAACCCGTAGAGTTGTCTCGTCGTAGGACGACGAAAATAAACTAAAAAGAAACAAAAAATACATCGTTGTCCCCCGTTTTATGGCTGGTGCCAATCGGCACATTCCGTTCCGTTCACCGTTACCGAGAGGAAATGGTGGCAATAAAAAACAAACGGTGCCTGTCAATGGCCGACCGCGTGATAAGCGGTCGTCCCAGCCTTTTCTTCACCTGTGTTCGCTCCGCGTGTAATGTCTGGAGATAATCGGCGCTTGGCACGAATAAATGCACTTAGGTGGCGGTTATGGAGGCCACACACCCCGAGACCCTCGCCGTTTCTGCGATGCACAGCACTCTACTGCCGCCAAGTTCATCGGCTCGAGGTGCGTCTCCAATGGAGGGGCATGCGTCTCGCGCCTCTTTCGACGACTGCACTGTGATTGTAGTAATAGAGCGGATCGGCGCAGCTGAGTATAAATACGAATCTCTGCTTTGCTCACACGTCGTTTCATTTTGCCTGCACAACGGAAGGTCCCATGTGGCCCTATTTTTGTGGCACTTCGATCATGTGCAGCTGCCTAAACCGTGCGAACAACTTTAAATATTATAAATATATTGTTGCCGATTTCACGAAGACTGGCGAGGCAAATACTAGTTTTTTACGTGCCAAACCAAAGAAGGGCATCTGGCATGCCCCAGCGATGAACTGGGGATTTATTTGGACCACCCTGAGGATATTTTGACCTGCAAACATGATCCTTGGTTACGCGGGGCCTTCTCAAGCTTCCGTCGACTGCAAGCAGCTCGGCCGGCATTAGAGCCCAGCAACTGGGGATCCGTAGGCCGGTGCTCTAGCTCGTAGCCACGGAGGCGGTTGACGCGGAGCTAGTTACTCGTTCATTTCAATCGCTACACTAGGTACAGTTTGTTTAATTTACCATAGTTTTTTTAACATTCGTTTATTTGTTCGCATACAAACCGTGCCCAATGATTCGCTTACTCTCAGATCCAGAGTGTCGAACCGAAATATTTTAACGGTTCGGTGCGGATTCGGGTTCACGGCTTTCAGTTTAATTCCGGTTCAGTTCCGGGGAGGAAAAATAACGGTTGAAACCGGTTGAACCGGTTCGAATTTGTTTGAACCGCTACATTTATAATATATTTTCCGCGTTGTTTTGGCAATTATATGTGCGCGGTGAAAATAGCAAATTAGGCTGAAAATAACGGTTCGGTTCAAGTTTTCGGTTGGGTTCGGTTCCGATTCGACACTCTGCACAGATCTACTAAGATAAAGCAATGAATGATGCGCCACACAGAGGAAGAACTGGAAGTGCAAAGCTTGGCAGTCGCATTTACCTCACGAGCCGCTTCGCATGATCAACACATTTTAGCCTTTCACCCTCGGAGGTTCCGGAAGTTCTAATCACTGCAATCTTCGAAGCGGTTCTCGGCGAATGAGGGGGCTGGCAATATGTTTAGATACAACTGGAAACGGCGCTGAAATAAACAAAGACGAGGAAGGTGTAGGCGAAACAAGCGCTGGTGTCCCGTGGTGACCCCAAAGGAGAGTTTGTGCCGTGGCAGTGAACACGGTGAGACGCCACGCTTAGTGCCACGGCGCAGATAGTTCTTTTAGATTTGTAGTCAGGCCCGCGATTGGCCGAGCTCCATCCATAGACTGCAGCGATTGGCTCTCTCGAGTGCTTTGCGGGAGAGCAGACGCTCCAGATTTCTCACAGTGCACGCTTTTGCCCGCGCTGCCCATGGCGCGGTCGGTTTTGGCGACCAATGACATCGGTGAAACCGACAACAGCTGAGCCACAGAAAAACGTCTGCGTGGGAAACATGATTAAGCTAGTAATTAAAAATCTACGTTAACGAGACCCACCACAGACGATCCCACTGCTTCCAAAAGAAACGCCCAAAAAGGGCACGAAGGGCTCAATGAGAGAATACAAACGCACCCGGATTCCCTTTTCAGCAAAGCGTATTTTAGTGACACCAGTTGAAATTGCGCGATTATCGGCGACGAGTTAAGAATGAAGCAGAGGCTCCGCTCTCAGCACGCGCTCGTCGTTTTCCGTGCCGCGGGGTTTACTGCGCCTGCAGCCGAAGTGTTATCAAAATTCAGAGAGTTGCACTGGAGGCGGAGCGTGTCACCGACTATGCGGCGAGCAAGTTCGCCCGCTTCTTTCGCGGCATATACAGTGTCGTCAGACCAACGAGCCCTCAAGAATGGAATGATAAAAAGGAAAGAGACAAAGGCTAGCTGCCTTTGTTTGTGTACTCTGTATCCCTCAGATCAGAGCGAGCAAAAACGACACCTGCTCCTCGCGCAGAGGGAGTAGTGGGGTCAGGGTCAGCGTTTCGACGCCGAAAGCCTGCGCCGTCTCCTAGCCGTAACGACGGCTGTCTTGATTTTTGTAGGACTTTCGGAAATCCACCGGATCTTTACAAACTTTCTTTCGAGAAAGGACAGAGAAAATACCTTGATGCAGGGTGGAAAATAAAAATCAATACGACGTAAACCATTATTTAAATCATGATTTAAGTTCCGATTTAAATCAGATCAGTTTTAGTATGATGATCTAAATCAAACCGTTCTCGCAAAAACAATCCCGCAAAATAGTGTTTATTTTCCATTTGCCTATCATTTGAGGCTTTCGTGTTTAAATCAAAGAATCATCAAACAAGAAAGGTTCATAAAAGGCTCAACAGGAACAAGATTAAGTGCTAATCGAAGTGTTGAACTCGATTTCTACCTTCAACCTTGTTTGTCAGCTAAGTAACATCCTACTGCAACACAATCAAAACGCAAAATATATGAAAACTAGAAAAGGGAGGTTGTATTGAAATCAAAGCAAAATGCGAAAGAAAAATCAAATATTTTTTTTGACTAACTAAAAAGATCAGGCTGTTTTTGTTCTAGTACAGCGGAGATTACATCAATAAAAAGTTGTTTATTAAACTGTACATTACGTTTACATTGTTTATTTTCTTCGGCATTGCTATTAGTGACCGTACCAATTGTTCAATCAATATGTAATGTTCCGAAATACATATACTGGTAAAGAATCATTACTTTCTAGTTTCAGTGACATAAATCGAATTAATCTGGTTTAAATATAAAAAAATGTTTAATTTGATTTTTTTTATTATTCTTTTTTAAACCTTGCCTCGAACGGTACGTTGTTTTCTGCGAGGAAATAACGGCCTCGATGTCGTCCGTCCTCTCCCGCCGGCACCGCCGATGAGCAAACAGCTGTGGGGACAGAGCTTCGTCGCGTTCGCCGCACGCGTGATTAATCCCTCTCCCATGCGCGAAGAGACGCTTTTCGGTGGGCCTGTCTGTATAGGCATTCTTCACGGCGAAATGCAACAAGGAAACGAGAAAACTGGGCCGGCTTGTTAGAATCCGCGTCTTAAGCGTGAAACACATAGGAGCAAGAATCGCGCCACGTCGCGTCGCCAAGCGGCGTAACCATAGGGACCTCCAATGCCGCGCCGTCCCGTGATAGCGCCAGCGATGGTTGCTTCTCGGCGGCACGATGCGATGCGATTTTCGCTCACATGTGTTTCAGGCTTTAGTTTAGAAAGAAGAGAAAGAAAAATGACACGAGGACACTCAAGACTGCTTACGCGTAGGAAGGCAGCCCAGGATCCTGGGTTCAATCCCGACACCTGCCCGTTTCGATCTGAGATGAGCATCGTACCGGCGTGCGGTCATGTCAACCACTACTGCGTGATGCACGTATAAAGACCTCAGGTTAGCGGTTGTACTGCACTGCGCTAAATTGCTCATCTACAGCGAGTGACTCGTCGCAACTTTAAATGGCTTGACCAACTACACTGGCTTGTATAAATATCTCCACAACCACAATTATTGTAGGAAGGCGCAACCATTATAGCCGCGGGAGACATGTTTTTCAGTAATGTTTCTACACCTATGTAATGCCCCACCCGGGCCCTTAAGGATAAATAAATGAAATAAAGTTTAGGACGACGTATAGAACGACGTCGAGGACGACGTCCTAGAGATCGACGCCAAGTATGGCGTCTAGGACGACCTCTAGGACGACGTAATTGTATGGCCATAACTCGGGCACAACGACGCCGCTTTTTTGCGTAATGGGACAAGTAAGGTCGTCCTAGAGATCTAGGACAACCTCTAGGACGACCTCAAGGACGACGCCAAGGACAGCGTCGTCTAGAGCATACGATTGTGCGGCGCGTGCCGCTCAATCGTATTTTTATGGCCATATACGCCGCTTTTTCGCTCAATGAGACAAGTAAGACTTTCGCCTCAATACATTTTTATTGAAGCACCATGGTCCGGTGCCTTTTTCTTAAACTACGCGAAGGAAAGCCCGCCAAGCCCGGGGCGCGCGAGCGCTTGAGACTCGACTTCACGAGCCACTTTGTTCCTGCTCAAGTTTTGGCCGTGTTTTTTTTTTTCTTTTTTTCACACAGTCTCAGTTGAGACGCTGATGCGCCGGGCCAGAGTCCACCATGACCATTCGGGGCACCAAATCAAGCTATACCAGAAGAGCCCAGAGCCGAGCTACAATGTAACGACCTAACGGGGCCGGTCCGCTCCGATCGGCGGCGGCCGCGGGTGATTCATCGATGACGAGGCGCGCGTCCCGAAAAGACACGACGGAGTCGAACGAGCGAGTGGGGTCGTCGCCATCCCGAACGCGCGGCCGCCCGCTCTATCGACGCGTGCCGCTCGGAGCCAGATTTTCTATTAATCCCAAATTACAGGCTGTCAGGGCGAATCCGCATTGGGCTTGCCTGGGAAACAGGTTAACTGGCGGTCTTCTCTAGTTTGCTCGTTTGTTTTTCCCGGCCGCCGTGCTCACCGCCCGAGACCCAGCTGACCTCAGAGACGCATGTGCGTAGGAGAGCCGCGAGGCCTCCTCAACCAGAGAGAAGGGCATGAGACGAGGAACGGCCCGTTCTGGATTCGCAATTAGCCCCTTCCTCGGTGCCGCTCCCCTTTTCTTTTTCCCCGGCGAGCATTACATTTTGTTGCAGTTTACGACGGACCCTAGTGGGACGCTAAGAGTCATTTCAACCAATCCAATGCCGTTCGAGTGTCACGTGACCATTCGGGAGAGGGGCGCAGGAACGCGCATGTGATGCGCTCGCAGCGCTGGATTGGTTGGGAAGACTCGTAGCGGTCCACTGCGGTCCATCCGAAGACGAGATATTGAGTGTAGTCTTCGTTCATTTCTCGCTGCGCTCGAAAACAACAACAACAACGACACCGACGGCGAGCGCATGGGAGCGGCGAGGGAGAAATCGGAACGCTCTCCGGAGGGCTGCTCCTCGGCCTCCCTCCCTGCCGCCGGCGGGCGAGTCGTCCGTTCTTTGCCATTATTGAATAAAGATAGGGAAGCGAAGGAGCACTCAATAAGGTGCCATACGGGGCTTCTATTTAATCCCTCGAGGGGGCGCAGCGGCGGGGGAAACGCCCACGCCCGCCGCCGACCGCCGGCCGCTTCGGGACGCGCCGCGAGGCCGCACGTCCGCCCGCACCGGGGTCGTTGGACGGGCGCCCTGCTGCTGCCCCCGCCGAACGAGAGCTCGCCAATGGGAGCTCATCTTGATGCAGTTCACAATCCGTGCAATACGCACAATTCACTGGCAGTTGCCGCCACAAAATGTCCAACCTGTCATTTTTTTTTACAGCGAAGCTGTTTATGGTTATAGGGTTCCTTGGATATTTCGTGTGCGTCAACAAAAATTCATATAGGGTTCGCACCACCCTCTCTCTGTCGTCGTTCCAAGCGCTTGCGTGCCTAGTGTACTTTCCTTCCGCCAAGTGGCGGACACGTCGCGTGTGTCTAGTTTCCTCCGGCTCCTCGGGGCGGCAATAGTCCTCGACATGTGTGTGCCTACCTTTGGTCACGATGACCACCAATCAATTTGTTCATGCGCGATTAGGCTTATCATTCCTACTCTACTGCGGGTCAGAAAAACGCGAGAAAACACGACGAGATAGTGCATCGCCTTCGAAAAAAGGCCCTCCTCGGCAATCAATATTGTAGAAATTGTGTTGTGCGTTTGTTCAGACAGCGACAAGTTAGTCAGCCCCGATGGACGTCTGACATCTCCGCTGTAGATGGGAAAGTTTGCCAGTGCACGCACGACCGCTAGCCTAGGGTCTCTAGAGTGCATCACGCAGTAGTGATACACGACCGCACGCCGGTGCGATGCTCATCCGTATCAAAATGAGCAGGAGTGAGGATTGAATCCAGGCAGGGGTTTCCCAAGAATTGAAACTAGGGGGCGGGGGGGGGTCTAAATTTTTAGGGGGGGGGGGGTGTAGGGGAACGTTGAGAGTATAGGAGTCGTTACGAATCAAGGGGTGCCTTCGGAAAAACAAGGGGCGCGGGGGTGTAGGGAAATCACTGAATCCAGGATCCCCGTGCTCTACAGCGTCAGCTTTCGCTCCACGTCCTCTGAGCTGCGGTGCGCACACTCGTGGCAAATTCCAGCGGTAGATTCGGAGCGCGTTCCAAAATCCGCAAGGGAGGCGAAATTCCACTCCGTGAGACCCGCTGCAAATCGACGAGCGGAAGATGGACTCGCATATTTGGAGCGACCCACCCGAGACGGTCGCCCGTTGAAAATGGCCGCTGCTCGAACTTGACAAGCCGACCAACGCCTCAGCCGAATGAGCTTTCCGACGACCAGAGAAAACCGTCACTGTTTAGCTGCAGAACTAACACGCGACCACACAGGCCGGGCGAAAATATCCGTGCCACGGAGCCCGTGTAACAAATAACGAGAAAGCCGTCCGAGTTCGCCACCGCCACATACCATTCGGCCGCCTCGAAGCGGCGGGGCACGCACAGCGATCGCCATGCCATTGGTGGAGTTCGGATTGCTGGTAAGATTTCAATAAACTCGGAGGTAACAAACCATCACTTTCACGATCATTGCCTAATCTGGGCATGCTTTATTGCACGAGAAAACGACGGCGGCATGCAGCGTAAAAAGGTGAACAATTATTGGCTGCAGAATGAACACGTTTAACCTTGCTTCTGCCTCCTTCGGAGTTTCTGTCTTTTTTTTTCTCGTTCTTCCGCTCACGATCACAGATGTCGGCGGTTACGATTTGCCACGCTCCAGTCCCGGCTTCGTATCCCTGATCTACGCGAGGTAGAAGCGTTCTAGCTGTCACAATTCCACGTAAACAACCCACGGACCCGAATAGATCCAACTCGACGGCCCGCCCGGTCCGGTGACCTCGCCAACCTCGCCGCGCATGCGCACCCGCGAGTGAAAGGAAAGGACGTAAGCTCTTCTGTCAACTTCCGCCAAGCTCCCTGAAATCTCACAGATCAGGTTTGACAGGGCTGGAGGCACTCCACGAGGCGGGCGCTGCCAGAAATTTACGAGTGGAAGATGACCAACTTGAGCCGGATCTGCCAGGGGAATATGCTCGCACCGAAAGGGGCGCTTTGGAGCGTTCAAGATCTATACGAGCGGAATTCATGATCAACCACCGCTATCCTTCCCTCCTCCCCCCCCCCCTTTCCTAGTCCTAGTTACCGTCAACAAGTGCTAGCTCAATCTTTGTTGGCGAGTGAGAGCAGGACGGCGTAGAAACAGTCCCAGCCAAAACTATGACAGAAATAAAGCACTGCTAAAGCTTGCAGTGAACTGGCATGTTAAGCCGAGCCTCAGGGACTCGTGCACCCCGGGCTCGGCAGGTTTTCTTTCACGCAGTCGTAGCTAAGCCTTCGTTGCTCACAAGCTGGCTCAGGTGTCGTAGATAGCTAGGTTCCTTTGACGTTTTGACGATAGAAGCCGACGGCCAAGCCAAGTTTGTTTTTAAGTTGCTGGCCGGTAATATACAACGAACCGACAAACTTGGCCAGTCGGCTGTTCACTTCGCGCGCGACGTCAGTATTCACTGCCCTGACGCCGCACGCTGAGCGAACGCCGCCTGTCGAAATTCGTCGCATGTTCACAGCATATATGCTTCCATGGAGTGCAGCATTTATTCATAACTGCTCAGAACGCGCTTCTTGTTAGGCTCTGAACTGCATTGGTTGCTGCCACCGGAAACAAATTTAACCTACAGGGGAAAAAAGCACGACAATTGTCTGTGTCCAAGTGTAATGCAATGCAACGAAAAATATTTAAAAAAAAGCAGGAAATGGTTTCGATAATTGCAAAGCAGTCCTCAAACGACTGTGTGCTATGCCGATTGACATTCTTCCTTCCTATATTACAATGTTCCCCTAAAACATTACTATTCGGGTGCCCTTATGGTGAATTCCGCTCCCAGAGTTGGAGCGCTGCGAGCACACTCCTTTTGGAGCACATCTTCCGCTACCAGATCCGACTCAAGTTGGTCATCATCCGCTCGCAAATTTGTGGCACTCCGTAGAGCGCTTCCAACCGCGCTTCAAGTCAACTTCCCTGCCGAAACCGGCAGATCTTCAGGGAATTCGACAAGAGTGCGATACTACCTCAGGTACCACGTCAAAGAGACACCTAACTTGGGTTGGTACATGCTTGGCCCTTCAAGGGAAGCACAATATTTTGCTCCAAGGCGTAAGTTAGTGCCCGAGTACTTTTCTTTGGCGCTTCTTTAGCTTTTCACTGGCTCGGCACATAATTGCCAGAATGCCAGACTCGAGCTAACGGTGCCACTTATGAACCAAGGAAGCAGCCGTGAAGCAGAAATCTGGGAGTTGTTTGGCGAATAAGGCCCAAAGATGCCAGATGATAGGCCATCTACCAGCAGTGAGCCTAACCTTGGCACTATTTTCGACATGCGCGACCAAAAGCGTCACTGTGGTCGAAGCTCGTGATTGGTCAAACCATTGCTTCCTGTATTATGATAATGCCTGCCCAATCGCCGGTTCACGGCGAGGCAAATCCTCCCAATCACGGCGAGGCAAATGCGACGTCACAAAAGGAAGCCATAAGAGGGCGCCATCGAAACGTCTCGGCGCTAATAGCTTGGCGAAATAGGGTCAAAATACCCAGACTCTGGCCAAAGAAGGCTAAGTTTCGCTACTTTGGCTTCTTCGGGCTTTCTAAGGCCCGAAATTCCCACCCAAAACGCAAACAAAAACAGCTTTGATTAAAAAAAATGTGCTACCTGGGTCAGTTTCTTTTGCTCGGCGCTGCTCACGAACGGCGCGGTCGCCGGACCCATGCACGAGCCGTTCTGGACGGCCGGTTGTTTACGCGTTGCGGTGACGGGCAGTGCATGCACTGCGTCTCGTTTACGCTGCTACCTGGCATAGATCAAGGCTGCAGAGGCGGGACTGGAGCATGTGGCGGAACGTACGCGCCGACATCTGTAACCCCGAAACAAGAAAAAAAAAAACACGGAGAACGAAGCAGACATAAGGTTAGGAGTGTTCATTTTGCTGCAGTCGATTGTTTACTTTTGTAGAATGCATACCGGCGGTATTTTCTTGCGCAATAAAGCGACAACGGACTAGGTCACAACCATGGGAGTAGTAGTTCGATACCGCTTTGGGTTTATTAAAGACCAGCAATTTGAACTTTGCCGATGGCGATCGCTCTTCGTGCCCCGCCGTTTCGAGGTCACCGAAATGAAAGCGAAGGTAGCAAACCTGGTTCCATTTTGTTACACGGGCTCCGCGGTACGGACAATTGCGCCCAACCGGTGTAGGTTGCTTTCGCTGTTGGACGGCGGCAGTATAGTGATTAGTCGTCGAAGAGCTCAATCAGGTCGTCGGGTTCGAGCTCAGCAAGTTCCAGCAGCGACGAAAATGCGGGTCCATCTTCCGCTCGTCGATTTGGAGCGTGCTTCCCATAAAGCGGGCTTTCTCCTGCCTCGCAGATGTTTAGAAACAAATCCTTTATAGATAAGATCAAGGATGAACGTCGGAGCCCAGCATCATAACAAAGCGAGTCCCACCTCCCTTAGTTTACACCGACGCCACGACCCTAAAGACCTCATCCCATCGGCTTGTCAAGTGCGCGACGCACGTGCATAAGGGATAAACTCCCCGTCGCTGCTTCGGCCCCCTTCGCCGGTCTTAATGACAGCTCTATCGCCGCGAGCAGCCGCGGCAGCGATCATCTGGGAGCCGGCGCCCTTTCCCGATCGGGCCGTGCATGCGCGTCGGGCCCATCTTGCGGCAAGATGGATCGGCGACAGTTGCTCCTGGCCGCCAGCGGCGCACATGTGGCGGTACAAACGCCAACCCCCGAGATCCCGGTTCGATGCCGTCTCGGATCGCGCGCGAGCATCAGCAGCGTTCCGTCACTCTCGCGACTGTGGCGCATGTTTGGACGGCTTAGTCACCCACGGCCCTCAAAACGGCTGCCGCATACTGGCGACGAGCATGAGTGCGGCTGGACATGTTGATGCTTTCATGTTCTTCACAGTTCCTCGAAGCTTGTGATAGCACACACTTTATGCTCGTTGCTCGAAAGAGTAGTCGAAGTATACTTTATTTTTTGGTTCGGTTGCGACAAACATATACCAGACGGCGAATTCCTAAACGTTGCAGCGCGAAAAAGAGTTGTGTCCCATCTATCAAACCTGTGGAGTGGGAAATGCGACAAACTCAAGCGCCACGTACATTAACACTGATGAATCCGGCACTGGACAGTCGTGCTTCACTGGAACAATATACAGTGCGTGTAAGGGGGCATCTGGCCAGTATGGTGCTGCTCAGTTGCGCCGTCTCGTCGGGAGTGTTCCAGTGTTACACCGGGAGTATGTTTGGCCACGCCGGCATGGTTGCGGAGTGCCGCGCATTCGGTCAATCTGTCCTGACCGACTTAGGCGGCGTTAGCTGGTCGATGTATAAGACAGAGTTTCGACCAAATTTAGTCGGCTCATGTACTCGTTTTAATTATACGGGCAGATTTTTCTAATGGCATTCGTGAGCTCGTAAATACAAAATAATAAACTGGTAGTTTGATGTCGTTGCTGCAAAAACAACTACAGCTTAGTATATTTTTGTTGGAAGCTCAACATGAGGTGGACTCAAATAAAAACCACCATGCGCACGTTAAAAAAAAGGAAACCAGCGAGACGGTACCCGTTCTTCTTAAAAACGAATTAAGAGACCAAGGAAGAAAACTAAAAGCGCTGCAAACAGGTGCAAAGTGACAGTTGCAACACAACGCAAGTAACATACGCCGGTTTCGGGGATTTTCAGGCTGAATGGCACGTTATTCCACATTGCCACAGATACAGCGGACACAAAACATCGAATTTTTACGATCCGTGCACACGCATTCCTCGACCCTACCAGACGTATTTACTCTTCCTCATCGTCAAAAAAAAAAAAAATGAATATTTAATAAAAAGAAAAAAAGTATCATGCAGGCAGACGAAAATGCAGAACCCCAGCAGGTTTCCCGTTGAGACGCATTCTCTCAGAGCCTGTCTCTCAACGCGGCAGGGTCTTGCGGTCTTCTCTCCCGTTCCGCAAAGCCGCCGAGTTTGTGCGACGTCGAGGAGAGGCGGCTTCCGCGGGGCCCACGAGTCCCCGCGGTCGGGAGACGGCGTCGCAGCAGCGCGGGCGGGGGCAGGACCGTGGGAAGCGGGGCACCGGGTCCCGGCCGCAGGAAGGAGGCGAGCCGCAGTCACAGCCCATTTCGCGCACCCAGCCCCGCTGCTGCGTCATTAGCGCCACCAGGACGCGTTCCCCTCCTCCGTTGTGACCGCCGTTGTTCTCTCGGGCAACTCTTTGCTCGGAGGAAGAAGAGCTCCGCCGCCAGACACCCCGACAAGAAGGAGAAGCCTTTCTTGAAGCGACTGACTGCGGCGTCAGCGTACCGAAGGCTTCCGTTTTGATATATTCCGCGCGGCATACCCTCGCGTAGAGTTAGTTGGCGGTAATTTGACACGAAAATCGGGGGAGGGGGGATTAAAGGGGAAGGTGAAGTGTGTATTCAAAGAAAAAAGTCGGGGGCGTATCTCCGAATGAAAATGGAATTGAAGAAAGGAGAGAGGATGAAATCCGGTAAAGGGCTTCTTTCCCCATGGGAACAGGATGCTCGTAATCGGGCGATTAAACGGAAGGAGAAGGAAGAACAGAGTCGCGTAGAACGGGCTCTGGAACAGATGGTTTGCATCAGATTCCCAGAAATTAACTTCGCATTTGCGGACGGACCGAGAGGCAAACTCAAAAACATGTGGTGGCCTTAAAAACAAAAAAACAAACAAAAACAATTCAACAAAAAACCAAATAAAACGCTGATTTAAATCGACAAAAACATAACCAATAAAAAGCTGCAGCAGGGGTTTGACTCCTGTAAAACCGGGAGGAGAGGCCTTCCAGTCTGCACACTCAAGTTAAACATGCAATTAAGAGCTCCGAGCCGTAAAATATATAAAATCTCCGATAAAAAAAAAGTTTTTATGTTAATAGTAGTTACTATTGAAAACGAGCTTGTTGGTTATGAAAGATCTCCTGTTCCCGTCCTCGTCCTCGCTGTTTTATACTTTCAAGTTTTGTATGTATGTATGTGTTAATAGTAACTTGGGCTACTTGATTTTTCATCTCGAACTGAACGCCTAAAAACAAGGACAAGAAGAAAGAAAGAGACAGCACGAGGCGTACGGCCCTTGTTGTCTCTTTCTTCTTTGTGTCCCTGTGTTTAGACGCGTTCAGTTCGAGATTTATATGTTAAGTTACGCAAAGCATATCAGAAAGTCCTGAAAGCACCACCCGAGACAGCAGTGTCGAGATATGCCCAATCAAAGATAGCAGTCACACTGAGGCTTCCAAAATTGCCCTGTCGCAGAAACTTTCCAAATTTAGTCGTTCACTGTGCTGTTTAGTCTCAGGCATGAACTGCGCCCAGCAGCCTCGAATCGTTTTATAGAGAAATATAATTGTGCAGCGAGGTAAGCACCAGATTCGCAAAACACACACACACACGAACACACACACACGCAAAGACACACACACGCAAACACACACACACACACACGCACACGCACACACACACACACACACGCACACACACACACACGCAAACAAGCACACACACACACAAACACACACACACACGCAAACGCCAAACGCAAACGCGCAATCAGCACACACACACAGACCCACATTTTGACCGACACGGGTCACTACGGTAAGCTAACCCAGCTAGAGTTTATTGCTTCAAATTCAAACTCAATGTCCTATCATTTTCCACGCTGTTAGGAGGGAAGAGCTAAAATGGAATGAAATCATATTCTAACCATTCATGGTCCTTTCCGACTGCTGCCTCAAGTTTGGTGGACGCAAGTGTGCACACTTAAGAACACGCTTAGTTTTGTGCTCCTGAGTCTTCCTCCAGAGCAGGAGAATGGTTTTTATAACCTATGGTATCCCCCATTTCTCGTTGCTGTACGGTGAGAAAGTGAGGGAGAGGAGGAGACAAGAGGGGACCTGAGAACACCGTGCTCTGGTTGGAATGATTAGTAGGTAGACGCTAAGCTAGCTTCCTTTGTCCCCACTCACTCTTAGAAGGCGTTTGAACGCCGAACGTCGGCGTCCTGCGTTCGGAGTTTGCGTTCGAACGCGTTCGAAGAGTGAGTAGGGACAAAGGACAGCTTAGCGTCTCTCCACTAATCATTCCAACCAGAACACGGTGTTCTCACGTCCCCTCTTGTCTCCTCCTCTCCCTCAATTGCTCACCGTATACATCTCCGCCTCCCTCCCCTTCCCACCAAGCGACCGCGACCACGACTGCGTTTACACGAATGCGACCGTAGCGTAGCGAATCGAGATGTGACTATTTTGATTGGGTAGAAGAGGAAGAAGTAGGGAGTGTTATTGGTGCCCTCTCGATCCGATGCGCTCCAACCGCATTCGTGTAAAGCCAGCCCATGAGTCACTAGTATGAAGGCAGAAAGGCTGTCTGCATCTACACACAGTTCCACCGTATCGAGAAAGCGCAGAGGACGATTTGCGCCATGCACGTCAATTCAATGCCGTGTCTTCTGACCTTCGAGAAGGGCAAAGGTTGTGCTCGGGAAGCATACTCATTCGATATGTTCATAACACTGGATCATTTCGGATGGCTCTTAGCATCTGCTACAATTGCTTCCACCTCTCTTTGCTTATGACATCAATAAACGCTCTCTAAACTGAATACACCGTAAGGTGAATTGTACTATACACTGCGTGCGACGAGACCGGCGTGCCGGTCGCGTCGCACGTAGTGTGCAAGTTTTTCTTCGTTTCCTTCGCATTCTGATATGCTTGCATGAGATGACACGTAATTAACAAGTACAAAATACAAAGCTCACCTCCCCGATTAGCGCGGAATAGCACCGCATTTTGCTCGTGTTCAGCGTGCTGTACATTTTTATTTGCCCGATGTCTTTTTTTTTTATCTACTAAAACAAAACATATTTTTGTGGGCGGCATTAAATTACAAACAAAAACAACAATGAACAACGTATTTATGATACTAGTTTTGCGGGAACTTGTTTTTGTGAAAAAGGCGTTCTTGTGGAAAATTATCATAGTGATATTGGTGTGGCTTAAATAACGATTTAAATTATCTTGAATTTTTTCTCGAGCCTGAATTCAATGAGTTTGCGGTGGATTAATTTCAGAATATTAATGTATTGTCGATTTTGTGAAAAGGTACAGGAGTTACACTTTCTAGGAGCCGGGAAGGTTTCTCGTCGGAAGCCAGCATGCAGTGTGATTGATTGAATGTATAAAATGTATTTTCTGGGATATATCAGAAGCGGAAAACAGCTAGATGCCCTTCGTAGGTCTACCCCAGCCCTGATGCAACGTCATCCTCAACGTATCGGCACAAAAAGCCAAAGTTCCATCTGTGCGTGCTTCCGCCGCCGCAGCTTCGCACGCGAAAAGGCGCCGAAGGCTGCTGCTGAACGCGTCTCACTGCCGTACGCCAGCTCCTCCGCTAGCGGCGCTATACGCGCGATGTAAATTATTGTTCGCGCTACCGTGATCTTCGATCCTTGTAAACGCTTCAGGTCACGCCGGCTAAACAAATCGAGATACTTTTTGGAATTATTTATATCTTGACTCAAATTCAAATTCCCAGCTACATGCACCTGCGATGACAAAAGCCGGCCACTTTGAAAACCCGAATAATAATTAATCAGAACCTGAGTAACGTTTTTTAAAATAGTTTCTTATCAATATAAATGGTAACGCCTGTCAAAGGGGCGTAGAACCTGCAGAGGCAGCCTCGGATGTTACGCGCTTTTCGTCAACGTATCGAGACGATAGGGGGGATAGTCGGCCCTCCGTGGCTCGGACCTGGCGAGCACCTGTGCCTGCCCGCAAGAACTCGTCAAAGACGAATGGCAGGGCGCAACGCTCATGCCGATTCCGCCCCCGCACGGACAGGAAGCGGCCCCCAAAAGCCCGACCGCACGGCCCAAAGGGGTCCTGCGGAGGCCAATCGCGGGCCTCCAAATCCAATCAAGGGGCCACTTCTCGGCGCGCGCGTTTAATAATTACTCCTCGGGCGGCCGCATCTCGCCGCGCGTCTCCGGCATCGTCGGAGCCGCGCCAAGGAGCTCGGCGGCGGCGCATGGGACGGGGCCCCGGCGGGGCAGGAACCCGCCCTTCCATCAGGTCCGGGCGGGATCGGTCGAGCGGCCGATCCATTACGCGGCTAATCGCGGCGTCCATAGCGAGCTAACGCCGGAACCCGGACGGGCTAGCACCCGGACGCGTCCCGCGGCCGCGGGAGCGCCTCCATCGATGCATCATCGAACTCGAGTGCTCCATTACCGCCCGATTCTGCCGGTGGCCGCGAGCCCAGATCGCCCTCGGGGCTCCCCGTGCACCGCGATGGGCTGCGCTGGGCATCGGCGATCCGCAGGGGCGGAATCACGGGCTCCTCACGGCCCTGGTCTGTGGGGCTTCGATGGCGATGAGCGATGGGTCGATCACGCGCGGCACTTCGAGGTCAGCGAGCCACGCACCGGCGGGGTTTGATGCCTTCGTGTCGGAGGGAGCGCCAGAGAAAGGGTCGAGACATGACTGACTGATTCGCAGTTGAACGTCTCGTCGGGAGATGAGCGCCCCGGGCGTCGGCTGCGGATTGGACGGGACGTCCCGCGGACTTCGACGCCCTCCCGTCGTTTCGATAGTATCGTAAAAAGGCGACGAGGAACCTTTTTTTGCTTCTGAGCCCTCGTTGTTAGCTCAGGGGCCGGGTAGATGCAAAGACTAAAGGCTCGTTCACACAATTGAGACTGCTTATACGACCGACTGCGTTATAACTAGGGATGTCGCGAACCACCCTAGGTTCGATTTCGAAAAGCTTCGATATTTTCGAAGCGAACTGAGGTTCGCATCGAAAAATTTCGATATTTTCGTACCGACCGAGGTTCGAAATCGAAAAATTCGCAACTTCCGATCACAGTGGAGTTTCGAATTCGAAAAGTTCGAAGCTTTCATGGTTTCTAAAATTTCGGGTTCGAATATTTCGAATATTTTTTTACTTGAGGTTCGATAAATTCGAAGATTTCGAACTTTCCTAACTTAAAAATTTGAGATATTCGAAAAATTTAAATTTCTTGGGATCTGAAGTTCGAAAAATTCGAAGATATCGAAATTGTTTGGATATAAAATTCGAAAAATTCGAACCCTTCGAATTTTTAGAGACATAAAGTTCGGAAACTTCGAAGATTTCGAATTTTTTTCTACATAAAGTTAGAAAAGTCGAAGGTTTCGATTCTCCTTTAAAGCTAATATTGAAAAAAAAAACTTCGAAGATTTTGAATCTTTTTTTATGCGCTGGAATATTTGCCAGTGCAGAGCGACGCATAGATAAGTAATTTTGACCGCCAGCCCGGGGGGGGGGTCTTCAACGTGCGTAGCGCAGTAGTGATCACACGAACGCACTGTTTTACGATACTCATCCAGTTCGAAACGGCCAGGGGCGGGCAGGAGGTTGAGGCTCGAAAAAACCTTGAAGCGACCTGGCAAGGTACCTCCCCACCCCTTGCACACTGGTAGTAATCCGATCGAACGCCGCCCGAGTGACGCTGGCATATAGTAAGTTTAGTTTGTAATTGTCCTGGAGGTTTATTTTCCGGGACGGAGGAAACGCCTCGCAAAAAGCACAGAAGCCGACACAACTCGAGGTCGAGGAGCGTTCTACAATACAAGTGGCGTCGGAAGAGGAAAAGCGGGGGGAGGGGGGAGGCAGGCACGTAGCCAGGATTTTGTTTCGGGGGGGGGGGGGGGCCGCCCATGACAAAATGCTGTATGAGGGGGAGGGGGAGAGGAGGCACCAGCAAAATGGAAGATTTCGGGGGGGGGGGGCCCGGGCCCCATGGGCCTCCCCCTGGATACGTGCCTGGGGGTGGTGCTCTAGCCCCCTTCCCCCTTCCAGATATTTCGGACTGTTAAAGAAAACAATACGGGGAAAGAGGGCGTGGTCGAGCTTATTTTAATCTGAAATTATTTATGTCTATGTATAGCTACTATCGCTCTTCACTGCATAAAAGATCGCGTAGAATCGTCATTTTCGGAAACTCGTTGTCAGAAGGCACTACTTGTCACATGCTTAGAGGTTCGGAAGTTCAAAGCTATGTCTTTCCGACCCAAATAACTGTGCCATTGGTAAAATAAAAATAAACATAACAATGAATGCGGGGATAAAAAGCTGGAGAAAAAAAAACTATAAAGATCCCGCCGGAAGTGTTGTATTATTGCATATTCAGAAACTCAGAACTTCGAAACAAGTTTCTCCTACCAAAATGTCTACAGGCTAGAAAAACACTCCCAAAAACGTAACGCAAAAAAAAAAAAAAATTAATGACGTGTTGAACTTGATTAATATTAGAAATCTTCCCCCATGAGTTAATTTGTTCCTCATTCCACATTATTTTGTATTCTGCAGATGGCAATTATATGTACTGTCTGTGGTGTTAATTTAAATGCGATACCTCAAACAACTTAGAGGAAAAAAGAAATACCACGTTTAGGACATAATTGCCCGTAGATACATGTTTGGACATTTCTTCGAAACTCATATTGAATAACAATAATCACATCTTAAGACGACACTTACCTAGGCTATACATAGATAATTCTTAAAAAGTTTAACATCTCTACTGTAAATAAATAGCTTCGGCTTTAGCGCGCTTCAAATATGACACAAACAACAATCGTCAAACCCCGTCGTCCTTCCTCGCCCCTTCGGGAATTTATTTCTTTAAAACTGAGCTTGCCAGAACATTGTAATAAGCGGCATTGTCTTTCGTAAGGAACGCAGCACCGCATGTAATAATTCTAGAAAAAAAAAGTTACGATTGTACCTCACTACTTGAATTCAAATGAAACAGTCCGCCGGTCTTTCGAAGTTCGACGAACGTCGAACTTTTACCCTAAAAGTTCGAAGTTCGTCGAACTTCTGATTTTTCAGGATTCGAAAGTTCGAAACTTTTCGAATTCTCTTGATAAATAAGTTCGAAAGTTCAAAAACATTATCGAATTCCTTGGCGTAGGAAGGTCGAAAGTTCGAAAAGCTTCGAACTTTTTAGTGCAAGAAATACGAAAGTTCGAAAATCATCGAAGTTTTTGGTCTATCAAGGTCGAAAGTTCGACAAGCATCGAATTTTGCAGCATAATAAATTCGAAAGTTCGAAAAGTATCGAATTTTCTAGCGTAATAAGTTCGACGGTTCGAAAAGCGTCGAACTTCTTAGTTTTACAAGTTCAAAAATTCGACTTCCGTCGAATTTTACAATATAGAAAGTTCGAAAATTCGAAATCTTTCGAACCGCTCGAATCGATCTTCGAAACTTCGGTTCGAAAAAAGTTAGCGGCATTTCTAGCTATAACCTCTCGTGATCTCTTACAACGAGAGAACATACTTGTACCATCTGTCGGCTATATCGGTGGAACACTCGCCATGTCCGTATATTTCATATTCTCTTCGCGCAATTTTCTTTCACTATTGGCTCGAAAAACTTTTGTCAATATTATAAACAACTATTTACCATGGATATTATACGTACATTTGATTTCGCAAATACTGCAAAACCTTCCCTCTAGCAAAATGCAGTTCCAAGGCCAAATCATAGAAGGCGCCAGCGTGCCATCGTGTTCTCTCTTGCCGTAACAGATCACAAGAGGTCGTAATGCACTCCGTCGCAAGTTGTCGCACGTACGTGAACCAGCCTTAAAAGGGAGGGCGGGGGAGGGGGGGGTGAAACGATTTTTAGATTAAAAGAATTTGCATCTCGACATTTTTACGTTGTTTAGCGTGTCCCGGAGGATAAAAAAACCATTTCCTTTATTACAAAAAAAAAAAAAAAGTCGCGATTCCTTTGCATAATCGCAAAGCAAAAGTCGAGCTTTTCCGCCCACTTGCAGCCGCGAGTTGGCGCCTGCCCAGCGAACGCACCAGACGGGCACCGTGATATAACATCCGAACAGCGAAAACAACGGCTAAGGTTTCACGACCGAAACACCAAGGCACGATCCGGGACGATGAGATCATCCGGACGCCTTCATTCTACGCGTAGACAGGAGGCTCGAATGTCGACATGTCATGTCTCGACCCTGGACGATGTTTTGACCCGCTGCGTGGCTTCCAACAAGCCGGTGTTTTGGTGGGACTCTCGGCGCCACCTAGACCGGCATTGAAGTGTCTACGGCGGCTGGGTGTGCGTGGGAATGGAATGTGGGCGGTGTTTGAACGGGACACCTTTCTGTGATTAGCCGACCACCCGCCGATGTGGGGTCCCTACCTAGGGACCTAGGGAGACCGAAGAGTTTAAAAAGAGCGAACCTCGACAAGCAATGTCTTCTCTGATTTTGAACCAACTGTACATCATGGTACATCATGTCAAAAAAACAGTGTACAGTGCCTGGCTCGAGTCGCCCCTCCACCACCACGGACACCGCTCGGTCCCAGCACCAGAAAGCCGAAGTCACACTGCTCATAGATCATACAAAAGGCAGTCTGCAAACACGAGTCACCGGAATATCCGTGGTTCGAATGCCGCACGCCAAGTTTTCTCCTTGAGCCCATTGCGACGCGGCATTCGAAGAACGGATCTCACGGTGACTCCCGTTCGAATCTGTAGGCAGACTGTCTTTTGTATGATGTATAAGCAGTGTGACCCCAAAATTAACAAAGCGTTTAATTTTTTTTAAGAACTAATTTTATTATTTTTATAAAACTTACAAATAAAAAAAGGTAGTACTTTTTTTAAAAATTTGCTTGAAACAAAACACTGTGCTTATACAATGGAATCACGCTAAATTTATGGCTTGGTCGCCTTCGGAAAAATTCACTTCCGAAAATCGCTGGCCCAAGGCGCAAGCTTTCGTAACGCAGACAGTCACAGTCCAACGCAACGAGAAGCAGAGGCGTGCATCTCGACGTTGCCGCGCGTTAGCAATGCACTCGTTGTGAGATGCTGAGAGACACGCTCGCGGAGACGAGGAGGCGAGCCGGGCGGCACTACCTCAAGAAGACACTTCGTTCGAACTTCGTTTCCCCTTCTTTTATTGTGAAAGCCTTAACAGTCCCATGGAGCGAACCAGCGCTATCAGCTTTTGAAGCCAAGCTAAGCTGCACATAAATTCCCCTTTCCGATAGAGCGAAGCCTGTAGCCTGTAGCAGCGAATTGACGGATACACGCCCATCGGCTGGCGCGCGGCATAGTTCCAAGGTACGCCACCCCACACTTCAAGGCGCTGCGGCCCCTGCCCAGAGGCGCTGAAACGGCCGCGGCGCCCAGAGGATCAGAAGCGGCCGCGGCGCGAAGACCGACATTCATGCTTTCACATTCACAACTCGTAAAAAGTGATTAGGTGTCGTTGGATTTTTTTTACAATCCTTTTCTTAGTAATGAGTGTACTATGTTGCATCCACCGCCAAGCTCACAGGGCGGTAGTTGCATCGTTCTCGCCGGACCAGTAAATCGCCCGCCTTTTATCGTCAGAATTCCCATTCTCTGCGCGATAGTATGCTTAAAAAGTGTGATCACCGGGTCCAAGACCCACTGTTGACCGGTGCAACGAGTCCATAGCTTCCTCCGTGCTGTCAGCCATAGCTGAATCCGCGGCTGCTGAGCGACTGCCGACGGAGGCCTTCCGCAGTTCTTTTGCAACGTGCTTTCCCCCACCATCAAGATTGTCGGTCTTAGCAACCTATAAATGTTAGCTCGTTCGGAGCATGCGTAGTGAACAACGCACTCAAATGTGGCTTCCATGAAATACCCCTCTAGCGATGACGTTCAAAGAGGAAAGGGAAAGGAGATGTTCCATTTCAATGTTTATAAAATCACTACCGAGCGTGCGATTATCCCAGCCAAGCACGCGCAATGTTGTCAATTTGAAAAGCGAGCGAAACCGCACTCCATATGCACGAACACTGAAAATGGCAGTGGCCAGAAGCCCGTTTCTGTAATGGTCTACAATCTGTTTCATTGTAGGTGCGAGCGAAGAACAAACCTTTGAGCGGGCACCCTATGTACGCGCGATCGCATGAAGGGAAAACTTAATTGAAGAAAACGTGCTCGCGCTTGTAGCTTAGTATTCATTCACTTCCACTTATTGTCAATTACACTATAGTAGCCCAAGCCTTGTTTTCTAACACCCCTGTTAGACGGGCACCTTAACTGGAGTTACGCTAAGCCACAACAGTTAGCGCACACTAATTGCAGACAACATTCTTCGGCTATGCAATCGGAGATGTATAGGCGAACGTGCGCTTGAGCATCTTGAGCACCCATCAAAGCAGTGCACGCGCGCTTTTCACTACTTCTGAAATAGCTGTCCAAGAGTATAGTGCGGCAGGCACGTATCCAGGGGGTGGCCCATGGGATCCCGCCCCCCCCCCCCCCCAAAATCTTCAATTTTGCTGGGACCTCCTCTCCCCCCTCCCCCTTATAGAACATTTCGTCATGGGTATTCAGGGTTGCCGAACTTGCTTAAAACGGCTCCGTTCAGTATCGAAAAAATAGAGCGGAGTTACCCTTTTGAATTGAATATACTTTATTCAGACAAACGTCTTGGAGGATAGGGCAAAAGGTGACTGTGGTCGCCTGACAAGGGCCCGTCCCCCTGTACAGTTTATGTTTATGTAATAGTAGGAAGGTCCTCGACCTATTGCTGAAACCCCTCATGCGACGATAAGGGCCATCCCGCTGCCAAGTCAATCGGCCGTGCCGGTGACTCTTCCAGAATGTTCAGCATATACGACGACTCATACCAGGACTTAATGAGTAACACCGACACCAATTTACTTTAGTAATATCCAAGAAAAAAAATTGACGCTATGGTTTAGAAGGCTCTATTCCTGTGGCGGAACGTCATCATCAAACATCTCTATCAACTGAATCGAGTCCTCACCGTCGTGCTAAAACCAACGGGTTCAAACCAGCTGACATATAATCAAGATAAATCATTTTGTGCTCTTCCAGGGCCTCAATGCCATCGCACCGACCGATGTAGGCAATATGGTGCAAATCGAACCCAACGACAAACTAAACTTGTTCGTTCTCGACACAAGAAGCATCGAACCATCCAAAGACTCGCTGAAAATGACAATGTTAGGCGAAATAAAAGCGTATAAACCACATCCAGTAAACCCTTGCTGTTGAGAGTTATTAGATGCGTCTCCTCGATAATATTGATGATCAGCACTGCACAGGAATCGTGGTAGTATCCCAGCCACCTATCTTTATTATAAATATAAGAATACTGGGACAGTCAGAAATTATTATAAGCTATGTAGCTCACAAAACTTTCCTGAGTATGCCGCGGTAGGGCATGCCAGGTTTAAAATCTTCCCTTAAGTCCAGAAACCTCGCAATGCCCAATGTGTCGCTGTTTCGGACGTTTTACCAATGCGGGCTCTAAACCCCCGTGCTGCAGCCGCTGTAAAAGCGATCATGAGTACCTAACGTCGAGCTTACGCGCTAAGATGCGCGAACTGAAGGAGGCATTATGACAAAACATCACGTTAATGTCCACTATACAATAGCGAAAGTCCTGCTGTATTGGGCAGTAATCCCAGCAGTTCCATAATTCTACAAATAATTAAACTGCAAAAAAAATAGCCGTCGAATGTTTTAAGATTTTGGCGCCCTAAGCGTCTCGCTAGCGAAAAAATCCTCGATGATGAGTTCGATAGTGACAAAAATTATGTCTTTGATAACACTACCGATGGGTCCACTTTAAACCCATTATTCGGTGAAAATTAGATGGCAATGCATTAATTATTGCTTAATCGGTAGGTTAATCGATTAAATTTCCACCCGGAATATTACAATTTCTTGATCAAAAAGGAGCGGTAAATAACTTTTCGGAATGCTTGACTCCGTGGAGTGCACTGCTTCCTCTTGCCTTCCTGGCTCATTGTGGGATGTCAGGGTATCTTTAATGATGACAACACGGGGTCTCTGTGGGTGATATCGTAAAAAGAGTGCGCTAATGTTTTCCTGGTAGGCTTCAAAAGTCACACCCCAAACCTGGAGACAAAACCGTCAACAGTACGCCTTTTTCGTGTTTGTACCTTTGCTTGGAAGAAGCCAACTATATATAGCTCGAGCGCTGCTTCAGAGAACCCGCATCGATCGCAAAGCTCGTCAGCGGCTCCTGAAGCCCCCTAAAGAACCCGGCGGAGTCTTTGAGACGGAGATCGCAGCAACGGCAGCAATATGAACGCCGCTAAGAGACGTAGATTCATAGGGGAAGCGAAGACCGGGCCCTTCTTTAATAAAGTTGGCCGAGGAAGAAACTCGGTTCGCCGATTTATTACCTCTTTCAGATGCGCCCCAGCAGGAGCTCTCGCAACAGGTTCTCGCCCCCACCCCTCCCCTCGTTCTCTCTCTCGCCTAATGCAAACAAACTTCGTCAATTCAATCGTGAATGAAGAAGCAGAATTTATTTAATAACCCCCGCGCATTCCGCGATCCATCTCCATTTCGTCCAGCTTTTCTTGATGTTGTTAACAGCCGCCCGCCGTGCTTTGCTTTTGTTAGTGAGAGCCTCCGCCGCCTCTATTCGCTCTCTTTTGCGACAGCCCCCGCAGGACAAGGGAGAGTAAAAGGGCGTCGAGTTGCTCTTTCCGTCGAGAGGTGGAGCTAGCTGACGGGCAGGAGTTTGGGGCGCTCTCGCCGGAGCTGTGTGAGTCGCCTATGTCGACGGTGACAGTGCTGCGCTCTTGCCTCACTCCATCAGCTGGATACAGCTCACTGTCCATTTTTACCGGAGCGGGTGGCCTGGCATAAGGTTGGCAGTTATATAAAACCTGGCAAGTCGAGGCACATGGGTGGTAGGGAAAACCTCGGACCCCACGTTCATTTCAATGCGCTAATACTTGTGTCTGTCAGTGGCAATGCTTAGAGATGCTCACGTAGCTTCAGAAATAATACGCGGAAATCTGGGCCTTATGCTCTTCCAGTTCCTAAAGCAAGAATCTAGGTGTTTGTTTCGAGCTTAAGAAATAATCCGTCATCGATAAACTCCCTCCGCTATTCTCGCGGTTTGGCTTTATAGTCGTGATGCCTCACCTTTGTGCCGCTACAGGTTGCACAACTTGCAGTAAAAAATGGTTCAAATGAAAACTTTTACAGAGTTCCAGCAGTATTTTGCGGGTGGTGCATGAAAGCACCCGATGTCAAACCGCCCGCCTTTTTTGCTCCGTTTTTAAAAGTCCCCCTTCCAGAAGCCTATGACGCAAATCCTCCGTGTCACGTGGCCAGTTCCTCGACGTGACGGGGGGACATTCTGCTTTTAACTTAAAGACAGTAAGTGTTCACGAGAGGTTGTACAACGTAACCATGCCGTGCCCGGTACTTAAGAATAACTAGATTGAGCTTTCCGTTCTTCAGGCTTGCGCTACACAATCGCGTCTTGCCACGTTATAAAAGAAATAGTCATTGGTAAAACGTTTGAAGCGTACGAAATGAATTCAAGCCCCACGAAGACAGAACCCTGACGAAACGCCTTGGCAACCAACCGTGAACTTTCCTGTTTGCAAGGCCCACTTCGTTGAAGATTCGTAAACGTGCTGAATTCAAAGATACTGTTTTTTACCATACCGTTGCTTACTTTTTGACGGTGGAAGCGAGCCTTCGCGTTGTCAAATCCGCCCGGATTTCACCCCGTCCAAGTTTGTTTACAGGTTCTCGTGTACGGCGATGCCCCGTGCGCTCGCGCGTTACAAAGGACGGCGATAAGACGGAACGCAATAAGCTTGAATAACCTAGGCACTCAATGAGAGCGAAATCAGCTGTATGTAGTGGCCGGGACTCATAAACGGAGCTCCCAAGCTTCGCACAAGGTGGATAGTTGAGTCAGGATCGAAACTGGTCCCCATCACTTTCCTTACAAAACACTCTGCTTTGAAAGCCGATTCCTGTTTCAGTTGCTTGCGCGACGCAACACTGAGGTGACGTTTAGGTGACTCCGAGTCGACGGTAGGAAGCTGAACCGATGCGGCGTCGGCGGTCTATCCCTCTTTCAAGGTATAAAGACGAACGAGGTCGTCTGTATCGTAGACAGTAGCTTTCGTTAATCCTCCAGGGTCGTCCTCAGCTATTTCGAAGAAAAGATGCACGCGAAGCGACGACTGGCCTGGCGCTGTCGCGGACTCAAGCACGGACCACGGAGCGACAGTCTCGGAGCCTCCAATACTGTTTCGAGCGACTCCCGCGAGGGCGCGCCACGATCGTGGCCAAACTCTGAAAAACTTAAATTGAGACGTTTTGTGTTTAGCTCGCCTGTTCACTTACTTTTTATACAAAACTGTATTTCACCTACCCAATGAAACGTAAAATCACATAATCAAAAGTAACTTTGCTAACATATTCCGTGTTTTCTTCGGATTTATACGACAAACCATAATAGCTAAATGTTAATTATTTACATAGATAATACACGTGAAATAGAATATATGCGAAATAGAAACCTGTCACAAACCTATCTATCTATATTTTATCTTCACGATTTTCTCAATTACTTTAACTTTCCCTCCTCGGCAGTAAATGTAATCACGTTGTGTGTTTGTTTGGACAGCGGTAAGTTGAGAGCCAGTGCAGTACCACTGCCAGCCATTCTTCTTCGCTCATTCTTTATCGCAATGCACGTCTATGACGTGCATTGCGCAGTAGCGATACACGACATCACGCCGGTACGATGCTCATCCAGATTGAAACGGGCAGGGGTGGGGCAGCGGCCGGACTTTCTTTGGTGGCTGGGATGCCCATGACTTGAGGTGCGAAGGGTGGGGGGGGGGGGGGGGGTCAAAATGAATGTGTATATGATGGGGTCGTCTGGATGTCGGCCCGGGAGGGGGGGAGGGGTGTAGCTCCATAAGCTCCCTGCCTGGCTACGACATTGGGGTGGGGATTGGACCATTCTTGGCAGTTGGTAACTAAGAATAAAATCAACGGGAAAGACGACAACAACTTGGGATAGTGTTTGGCCACAGAAAGTTCGTCACAACTACCCAAGTTTTTTTTTGTTGTATTTTTAGATCCACGACGATTGTTGCCAGTTCCGATATGAAGGACGGCAACTCAACGTGATATACGAGTTCATATCACTCTATTATTACGCAAGAATCTTACCCGCAGTACCACTAAAAAAACACCGAGCTAGAAAAAGAAAGAAAAAAGGTTCAAATACCTGGGTAAGACAAGTATATCACCACATAAACTTTTCCCCCTCCCTAACAACAACAAAAAAAGTAAAATAAATCAGAGCACATTTTGAGTCAGGAGCGGTTCCAAAATGTCCTTCTCTTTGCGACGTCAACCCCAACATTGAAGTATGTTCCGGAATGCTTCTGGAAACACTGTATTCCCCCCAAAAATATATTTTAATATTTATTTTCCACGTATTGATAGAAACATATTTATTGGAGACGGCAAACTTTTACGGTCGCTGATTTACCCGAAATTTGCTTCAACTGATCAACAGACAAAGTTGAATCAGTAAAATATTAAGTAAAAATATTACCTTACGCGAAGTTGATTCTTAAAAATAGTTCTCGCCGTTTTCCTTTCTTTTACTTTCTAATTGAAAAGTTCTAGTTTAACTTCGAAACGACGACTCAGGCTAGGAGTTGTCTTAAAATAAAGACTCTCTCTCTACCTCTCTTTCCCTCTCTAACACTGAACAATTGACGACATGTATGTTGAATTTGGACAGCAGAACGTGTTTCCAACGAGTTAAAAGTAGCTTTATAAAGTGAAATGTCGGTTGCAAAAGCTCACTTTAGGAGAACAAAAACACAACAAAAGAAAAACGCGCCACATTCCTTGTTTTTTCGATTGCCTATTCGACCTGCAAGTCATATACAACATGTGACGCCACGCCACTGGCAATAGGGAAACTTCAATGTTGGTTTTTGGCATCACCTTCATTTTTCGTGATCTCAATAGAGTTTTTGAATATAGAGATGAGAAATATTGCACTCCAAAAACAGTATATTCAGGGTATTCCGAACATGGGGGTTGTTTGGGTATTTCAAAAACCGGCGGAATAGGTCACGTGTGTCATAACATGTACTTTCCCCGAAAAAAAAACATTTCTTACGCAATATTTGCGTCCCAGTTTAATGCGATTCCAAAACATACACATAAAAAAACTGTTGTCTTTTTAGTGTGTGCGTGTGTGTGGGGGAAGGGAAGAAAAATACCGTAGGTTTTTTTTGTTGTCTTTAGGGGAAAGGTCAGACAGAGATCGTCTCATTTGAAGCGGTGTTTGTTTCCCGATGTTCCACTCGTACGAACATCCCGAAGGGCTGAAAACCGGGTCATCTTCCTTTTGGCGTCCTCCTCGTCGGGAAAGCAACAGCCCGTTCGGCGCTTTCGATCGATGGTGAGGCATCGATGAGTCATCCCGCCGATCCCCGCGGGAACACCCGGGACGCCGGGGAGACCAAAGAACCGGGAACGGGTTTTTTTCTTTCCCCCATCCCGTTCGCTCCCCCGTTGCGTTTGCTCCCGGGAGCAAGTCATTCGTGTAAACGGCTTTTCCGGCTCACCCACTGCCGCCGACGAAAACCGCTTTCAGATTCTCTCTTGGCGACGAGGGTTTGCTCGCGCTGGATTAAATCGATAGAACACAATTACTCGCAGATCCAAGTAATCGATAAGAAACTAATACTCCTAAAAAGAAAAGTCAACCAATGAGGAACTGTGGCGTCCCTTATTCACGAGAACAGCCTTCCCCCGTAGCCGGCAGTCCATCGAAACAGTGCGCGTTCGGAGCGACGCGGAAAACATTTATTGTCGGTAAATCGTCGGCCACGGCCGAAAAGAAAAGAAAAATAAATACATAGGCGCAATTGCGGAAAAAACCAAAACAATCTTTTTTATTTGCATGTAATGTTGATCACATGATTGCTGTAAGTATACGGAAAGCTGTATAAACTCGGACAGGAATGATCGAGGTCAGACAAAAGGAATTTTACCTTACAGATCGTGTGGTTGTGCCAGGTCTGCATATATTCGACTCGGCATTCAAATGGCCGGGGATTCGTACCGGCGAACAATGGTTGCTCGGAAAGTAATTCCACGTTTCAATTATTTTCTCCGGTCGAATAAAGACGATAGAAAACACGTTTCCCACAGAGCATATCACCGCTATAAACATAAACAAAAAAAAACGCAGTGCGTGGTTTATTATGATTCTTGCCTACTGATTGGTTCTTGGGCGCTCTTAACGGCCAATGCCGAAATCTGATTGGCTGTCGAGTGATCATAAGACATCCGGGACTCCCCAAGCGTTTCTTGAATTGTCAGTAAAGAGTTTCAGGGAACTGTTTTTGCAGATCCGATACGGTACGATCGGCCATCAGGTACGAAGTGCGCATGCGCTACCGCAGAAGACCCGCACATGGGCAGTTCGTACCGGGGGGCCCATCGTACTGTATCGGATGTGCAAACCTTCTGCAAAGACACTTGAGACTGCTTACCTGTAGGAATGCGAAAGCATTCCTGCAAGTGACGCACCACGTATTCCTATCGCACACGGCGCCCCGGCGGTGACATCACGCTCTCCTAATGCGCAGGCGCGGCGAACCCCGCCAGCTTCACGACGGTTTCCGTGACGAAGCATCCGCGTTGCCGTGCTTTTCTTTGTGTTTTATTTCTGAGGCGCGTCCGCTTTGACCTTGAGCGGCGCGTGCTTGATGACGTACTTTTATGACCATCTTTCCGGCACAACGCCGACGCCTTTTCGCGTAATGGGACAAGTAAAGGCTTTCGCCTTAAAACGGTTCCCTACAACTCTCTAGTGATTTGACTCGAGTAAGTGACGCACTGTTTATAAAGAAGCCCGCGGGACCACTTTTCCGCACAGCACCAATCATCGCCAATCATCGCAATCGGCAAAAAGAAGCTGAGTGACCTACTAAACAAAAATGACATCTTGACGCAAAAAAGAAAATGCTAATTGCGAATATCGCGGTTTCGATTTGGTCATTCGCTGCATTTCTTACGAAGAGCGTGATGATTGCTCTGAGGGGGAAGATAACTTGCGGGCTTTCTTCGTGAGCAATGCGTCGATTTCTCGAGTAAATACGGTATATTGCGAGCGAGTGTTTCTACATCTTTGGCGCATCGGGAGGCAAAGAGAGGCACGACAATCAAGGTGCACCGTAGAAGAGAACGCGTAGAGAACACGCGATGACGAGGCAGCAAAGCTCGCGCCGTAGTTGCTCGAGGTCGGAAAGAAACAAACGCACGTAAGTGCATTTGAAAAAAAAAATTGCTGGAGGTGTTTAAGAGCGGACGAACTTGTTACTGGATTGTATTTTCAAAGGTGCCCCAACTCTAGGAACTGCGAAAGTTTGGTGCTTTCAGCGGGTCGCGTGCCTGTGATTTTAGGCAGGGTAATCGTCGCTGATTGGCACGAGACATTGATATTTTATAGCTTCGTTGCATGGAGCGATTCTGGATGAATCCGTGCTGCCTTGTGCGAATGTTGACGTGCCGAATTGGATCGAGCTGAGGCTTACGTGAGAGGAAAACCGATATCGCAAGATTTATACGTTTATCTCCAGAGGCCCACATTTTGATGTGTTTATGTATAAGGAAAGTGAAGTTTCCTCACTAACATTTGAAACGAAGATCGGGTTGACTTAGTTTTAAAGCGGACGTCAAATGGCTTGTAAAAACAATAAAAGGCATATGTGTCAAAATTTACTTTGCGAACACATTTGAAACGTTGTCTACTACATAGACGCATTTGAAAAACTAATAGTAATAACTAACGAATAGCAATGAATATGATATCATTAAAACATGTTTGTAAGCCCCGAAGTATAATAGATAAATAATACTAAAGTAAGCTAAACCTGACACGAGTAAAACAAATATCATTTGTACTGTTCTGCCAAAATGTAATTATTTTCTTCCGCCGTGAATTGCGATCCACCTTGACTGGAGCAAGTCAGGCCACCCACACATCATACAAAAGAAACCGCGTTCGCTGTAGACATGATGACAATAATCTGAAGCCTTACGTACGTTCGGTGCATGTTGGCTTCACGCAGTTCTGCAGACAGTTTTCGTACGACCGGTGTGACCGCCCTACAAGGAATGCCTCAAAGAGTGTTCACAGACTGTCCCCTGTACGATGTAGCAGCAGCGTGAGCGCGGCTTAAAATTACAATATCGCCGCGTGACCGAGCACTTCAGGTCGTATCCCATCAACGCCAGCATGTTTTCGCGCCGTCGCAGTCACAAACAAACACACTTTCGTCGTCACCGAAAATCCCATTTCATTAAAGGTACGAAACGCAAACCGACACGCTCGCATCGGACTCGCGGCCCCGGCGACAGCGACGACGGCGACGAGCGTCGCTCATTTGCAGATTGTCAGCCGGCGGAAATCGGGTTAAGCCAGGGTCGGCCAGCCCACCGGCACATTTGTCGTCGCGAGTAATCGCTCCTAGCGAACAAATACCGCGTTGATCTCGCGTCGGGCCGCGGGGCGCAGGTTCTCAAATCCTCGCGCCCGGAGTTCACCAGCCCGAATCGGCTGCGACCAGTGCGCCGAGGATCAACACCCCGTTCGGTAATCCCCGCTCCGTGTAAGTTGTAACGCACTCGTCGCGATAGCTCCGATCCAACGCGGCACGGGTATGACTCCGGAGTAATCAGGGACCACGTAGCGAATCGCCATCAATAAGCGCCACTAACGGGCCGGACACGAACCGCGGCGCCCGTGTGAGTATACACTGAACTCCGTTTTCTCCTCACGATGGGCCTAAGAGGACGCTACGAGCTATCCTAGCTCGTTCGGGGCTGGGAAAGTATACCACGTGACCTTCAGACGTGGGCCAAGTGACGCACCGAGCTCTAGGTCACGTGACACTCCGTCCGCGTAAGGTTGGCTCCAATGGCTCACTGCGTCCCCTGCGGTTCACTCTAAGGTAAAACGGGGTACGGCGACAGACGGAATCGCAGTGCGAAGGGCTCCATTCGTAAAGATACGGGGCTGCGGCAAATTCCGCTGGTCACGCCCGCCGCCGACTGTATTAATGCGTCCCGCGGGAGGACTAATTTCGGCGTTGGGTGTGCTGTATATATACCTTATCCGCTCAGAGGGACCCAACGGCATCGCACCGGATCTCTCAACGCATCTGCAGTCGCTGCAGATATCTCGATAGCTTCCGCCGTTCCCGAGAGTCGACGAAGCCGGCGGAGCAGCGTGCACGACCTGATTAATACGTATGTTCATAGTGTAGTTCGTGTTCGCTAAGCCAGCTTGGCTGCGTGCCCGCTCCACAGTTCTCTCGCCCGGACTATGGAGTGCAGCCGCGGATGAGGCTTCTTCATACTCGAGCGTCCTGTATCGACCACAAAAGAGTACGGGTGTCCTGAGACTAAAAACTTATCGATCTAGTCTATCGTGGACACAGTTGGCTATAACACGCGACCAGTGGCCGTTCCGTGTTCCCAGCACTGCGCATGCGCGGAGCTGAGAGTACACCGTGCATGAGCGAGACGGTGGTCTCGCATTTCCAGTTGACGACAGTCTTGGGTAGTAACGCGTTACTGTAACTTCGTTACTTTTTTGGTAACTTGTAACTGTAACGAGTTACATTTTAAAAATGTAACTTGTAACTGTAACGAGTTACTTTTTTCTGAGGTAACGATGAAAGTAATGACGTTACTTTTGTCGTTACTTTTCAGGTTTTTATGAATAATATATCACTGAACGAGTACTATTTAGCTACACCTTGCACTTTCCAAATTGTCTGTTCCGACATTTCGAGTGTCAAATTGGCCTTGCACAAACTTGTGAATACGTTCTTTGTCGCGAGTCACGACCCGAATATAGCCACGTGTAGATTTGATAAAAAAAATCTAGTTATCTTTACGCACGCGCTTGTACTTTGTGACTGAACACTTACATCTTAGTGTTTTAAAGCACTATCTATGTTGTGTTTTTTTTTTCTGTGCAAACGCTTTTTAATCGGGTGAATCAACCGTGAAACAACAATACACGTGGACGGCACTGCGCATGTTTCGCATTTTGATTTGCGCCACTACTCTGGCGTGGAAACTTTCAAACACTAATTTCGAGAAGCAACTGCTGCTAAGTTACAATATGAAGTAAAAAGCGTACTTTTTTCATTTTATGCAATAAAGCTTTGTGAGGGTCGTTTTCTAGTTTTTCCTAATTTTTTTGTGTTATAGAAAAGTAACTGAAAAGTAACGTCGTTACTTTTTAAAAGTGACTGTAACTGTAACGAGTTATTCTGTTGTTGCGGTAACTGTAACGGTAACTTGACTGCTTTTTTCTGAAAGTAACTGTAACTGTAACGAATTACTTTTTAAAAGTAACTTACCCAAGATTGGTGACGACCACACCACTTAGTCGTCTGCTAGGCGCGAAGCAGACGACGCCAGAGCGCTTGCCCACGTTATATAGTCAGCTGTGTCCATGCCAGTACCTTCCGTGAGGTACTGTGACTTCTGTTGGGAGTTATAAGCACCACCAGGTCGCCGAGCCACTTGGAATAAACAAGTGAGTAACGCGGATAGACAGATTCGCACGCTAGAACCCTGTTGATCGGGCGGCGGTTTGCGCCACATAGCCAACAGATAAAGCGACAGTGCCAGAACGCTTAGCATCCGCTTGCAAACGTGCATTCGCCTGGTGATATCGCAGACTTACGCGTACTGACATACAAGATGGCTTCCCCGCTGCTTCATCAAAACATTTGGCGTTTGGTGAAGCACCGTCCACCCAATGAAATAACGAAACTTTGATAGAAATCGACGACAGCTCGACACAAGCTTTTTGTTACAAGCGCAGCCTCACAACATATCATGGGAACTTGCACTCGATAAAACTTCCACACACTTTCCCTCCAGCACACTCGACGCATATTTGAAAAACGCAACGAGAATACGCTTTTGCGAGGCCCGGGGTCATGTGACCTGGAAATTTCGACAACGAGAAGCTTGCGATACTCTCGTAACAACTAGTACACCGCAGCTGAAACATAAAATTCTTCTCCGTCCGGTCGAAGATGATCTCATGAAAACGATTGCCAGAAAACCACTTGGTCAAAGGCACCACTCAAGCGCCAAGCCAACGGCTATCCCGAACGTCCACTTATCAGAAACAACAAACCCACGACACAGTTGAACTCGCAACATTTATTTATTTTTGCTTAAGCCCTAACACCAGCAAGAACTGCCTAGTGAATGAACGACGATGCCGAAAAATCTTCAGCGCAGCCGTCCTTCGAAGAAAGCGTTCAGCGCTCGTCGCCTCGAAGAGATCAGGGGCGAAACTCGGCGGCGCAGGAGCATGCATCAGCGGGGAGTCAACGCCGTTCAATCGTGTCCTCTCCTCTAGACCTGGACGAGGGGGAGCTCGAAGCAAGCAAACATTCGAGAGCGAGTGGCCGTCATCAAGTGCCATCAAAGCACTCCATCGACCCTCGAATGTCGCCTCCTCGGTCGTGAGAAGAGCGCCACCTTGCCGTGTCTCCCCCGCAGCCAGATAGGCGAAGGCGCACAATGGCCCATTGGCTTCGATCGCCACGCCCCCGTGCCTATAGCCTTTTCTCGCGTCGACTAGTGCCCCTTTTCTTTTTCCTCTTGGGGGCGCTTTTTCCGCCGCATGCCGCGAGCGCGCTATGTGCGCGCATTCATAGGGCACGCTCGTTACACGAAGCTCAATGGCTCCCCCCCCCCCTTCCCGCTCTTTCCCAGCTTCAGAAGACACCGCCTCTCTCAAGGTCAACAGCCAGAAATGGCCATTCCGTGTGCGGTATTCTATTTGCCGCTGAATCTGGCCCGTCCATCTAGCGATCTGGCGCCGCCGACGTGCCGACGTCCAAAATGCACCCAAAGGTATGCCACCTCCCCCGTCGGCGTCATCATAAGCGAGGCGTCGAAAGCGCCAACGAAGCTACGACCAAACTTCTTCTTTCTTCTTTTTTTTTAAATATTTGCCCGGGAAACTTTACTATTCGTTTTATCATGGTTTCGTACGATATTTCTCGCACTTTTTCGTTTTCGGTTCGGCGGAACGCGGGAGGATCATCAATAGAGCATTCTATTTCTTGCTTGTTTTGGTTTTTCGTTTCTGCTAAGCTTTGAGAGCAAACGATCACCTACGACGCGCGGTCCGAGAAAAGAAACAAAAAGGAAAGCGATAAAAAATCACCGACTGGTAACAAGAAAACGGATACTTTAGAAGAGAGGGTGGGTGTTATTGTTCTGCCGAAATACCAACCCCCACAGAACGAGTCTACGAAAGCTGACCCTTCGGACGATTTCCTTGGTCTTTTTTATTGTCTTTTATTTTTTATTTCGAAGGCTAATAAATACTTTATGTTGACAATAACGATGTCCCATGAGCAATCGCAGCTTCTGGATACCAACAGAAAAAAAAAAGCGCTATTTATGTCGTTTTTTTCTTTGTTTTTGTGGTATAACTCTCGCATAGAAGCACATTCTGGCTCGGGTCATGTTCGCAACGCACAAAGATTGCGTGAGACGACGCGCATCATGATCATGCGGGTGTTTTCCTCATTTTCGAGGGTACACGTGCTCTGCACGTGGTGATGTTTTTATTTCCTCGGAGTCTACACAGTCTGGTCGCACACTAGGCTCGAACTTCCTTGCAACAGCAGGAGAGGTTGAAGTATCCTCACCTGAGGGCTTTGTCAGAAATCCGCCACTAGGCGGCCGATTCAGAAATTCCCCGACGCCGACCGTACAAGAACACCCTATAACCGTACGCATGCCGAATGTATATGGTTTTCCTTTTAGTGCAAGCGTAGAAGAAGCTGCAAGAGCCAGCTCGTGGCTTTCAACGTTCGTGTGGAGTCCCTCATTACTATCGGCCACAGTGCCTCCGCGATGCGGAAATAGTCCGCCCACAAGGCGCACGTCGCGCTGACGTCATAAAACTCGTCATGACTACCGTATGTTCCGGTTGGTTAACGGAGCATTCCGATGCCGTGTTTGATTCATGCTGGTGGTTATTTGTCCCTTTCTTAACTGAACTCCGTTTATAGTAATATTATCAAGATTTTCTCAATATATTTAAAAAGTATTATTAGAAAAAGAAAGTATACGAGTAAAGTAACTCCCCAAAGAAACCGAACTAATTCTTTTTTAAGCAGAGCTTTTGCAGTACCGCGTTTTGCCGCCAGGAGTTGATAGAGCGAACATTGCTGAGTCATTAGGCCTAATTCCGTCCTCGAAGAAGGTTAGGACTAGTTGCGGCTGGGTTTATAGTGACAAGTGTTTCGTGTGGGCGTCGTTTTTGCAATGTCTGATTTCTGTGAACAGCGTGCGGCGGCTAAATTCTGTTTTTTGCTCGGAAAAAGTGGAACAGAAACTATTGAACTGTTAAAAACGTCGTACACCCGACCTTGCCCCGTGCGACTTTTTTTTTGTTTCCTAGAATGAAAAGAGAAATGAAAGGAAAGCGTTTTGCTGACGTTGCTGAGGTGAAGAAAAAAACGACGGAGGCGCTGTCAAGCATCACAAAAGATGAATTTAAACAATGTTTCGACACATGGATTAAAAGATTAGACAAGTGTATTAGTGCAAGTGGACAGTACTTTAAAGGAGATTGAACGTTTGTACTTGAAATGGGAATAAATAAGTGCAAAAAAAATTAGTTCGGTTTCTTTTGGGTCTCCCTCGTATAAGCTCGATCATGATGATTAAGACTGGGAGGCATGAAATGTGTTGAGCGGAAACTACCACCTCGAGGAACGACCTCGCAGAAAATAACGCCACGTGACCTGAAGTCAGGTAACCTGGTCGCGTCAAACGACAACAATCTATCCGCTACATTTAGCGGCGAAATTGACGTGGCGGTCCTTCATGACACTCCTCCGTGACGGTTCTTCGTGGCGTTTTATTTTTTTATTTTTCTACAATTCGATAGATAAAACTCATTTTGAGTTCCAAGTATTCCCGTCGTAACTTGGTCGCCAACAGGTCATCGAAGCGGGCGGCTACGATCTGAAGCACACGCGTATCACGCTCGACCACCGTATACGTTGCCCATCGCTGTGAGGCGCCTAGACGCCCGAGTGGCATGCAGGTGGTGCACTCGCCTGATGCATGGACGCGGAGCAGCCTCTTGTAGAGGGCCAGGAAGGCGGCTTCGGCGGCGAGACTCCGCTTGCCCAGGCGGTCCACCTCGGCCTGGAAGTGCCTCAGCAGCGGCGACACTCGAGTTCGGACGTCCTGCAAACACGCGAGTGCAAGAGCCACATATCAGCCATTGACTCTATTAAACGCGTTACGCGTTATAAACCCACGCCACTTGAATCGGAGATAATAAGTGGGCGTTTTCTGGGTGGTTTATGGGCTATTTCCGGGTGGTATAGTGGTAACGGACACGGCTATTTGCTATTTTTGGCGGCGCTTACGGGACTGCATCGGCAGTCGAGTACCAGCGTGGGGTCTAGGACAGCCCAGCGTTTTAATTGAAACACGCCGCAATGGCGCCCTACCCTCCTTTGCAACAACTATACCAGAGTAGGCTCTTCCGAGGATTTGACTAGTGTAGGTATTGTTAATCAATTTCCACGGTCTAGAGAGGTGACCGTCAAACGACTCGATTCTAATTGACTCAAAATTGTAAAGTGAGTGCGGACAATGAGCATGATGTTTTATATACATGTTGTATAATCGCGAAAAGCGTTTTTGATTCAACCCGTTTTTCTTTCTTCTTCGTTTTGGTCTTATTCATTACTCTAAGAAATAGGGGGTACAGGGGTACTCCCTTGTCACATATGTAACTCCCCAAAACTACATTTCGTCCGTAGTCCACCGACTTCGAGCTGGCGATACCAACTTTTACAAGCGGCTTGATAGCTGTTGGATAGAATGTACTAAATAGCTGAAGTGCGTATCAAAGACTAGAAGAAAAAATTACTGAGCCTTTGCAGCAGGACCAAAAAAACCTTGATTGTCTTAATGTAGCCTCTAATGAGTACATTAGCTACTTTTAGCTAATGCTACTCATTAGCCAATCTGACAGATGTATGCTCTTGGTCATGAGACCGCGTGTGTTACTGCAGCTATTCCAGAGAAAGAAAGAAAGAAAGAGAGAGAGAGAGAGAGAGAAGACTTGCGAAAGAGGAAATACTAACGTGCATGTTATAGCCAGAGGCCAGACGGTCATCATTAGTAGGGGAGAGGGGAGGAGGGGATAACATTGAACACGCACACACACACAAAAAAAAGGTGTTGACAACTCCCTGTTATGCCGAATTAGAGCGTAGATCTTGAGGAGGAGGAGGGGAGGGTACGGAAGAAAGGGTATGCCCCTCCTCGGCTCTCCTCCTCCCCCCCCCCACTGCTTCCCTCCCATTTAGCTAAACAATTTCCCCACTACATTTCGCCAAAAAATTCCCCGCTAAGTTTAGCGGGGAATTTTTTTCCGCTAAATTTACCGGGGAAATTTTCCGCAAAACCTAGTGGGGAATTTTTTCCGATAAATTTAGCCGAAAAATTCTCGCCTCCTCCTCCTCCTCCTCCTCCTTCCTCGTGACCCTCGTAGCGTCACTTTTAAACCTTGTGACGTCACATGTGGCGTCATGATGAGAAACGTTTCATAGCGCAACGCGCGGTTACGCCGACGGCGACGCCGCTCAAGCCAGAAACGGGCGCCTAAGAGCTGTGCTCTAAAAGACCTGCAGGTGGCTGTCTTTTAGAGCGCAGCTCTTAGGCGCCCGTTTCCAGCGAGCGGCGTCGGCGTCGGCGTCGCCGTCGGCGTCGTCGTCGCCGCAACCGTGCGGTGCATGACGGGTACATTTCCGCGCTAAATTTAGCGGAAAAATGTTCCCCGCTAAATCTAGCGGAAATATTTCCCCACTAAATGTAGCGGAAAATTTTCCCCACTAAATTTAGAGGAAAATTTTCCCCGCTAAATTTAGCGGAAAATCTTCCCTGCTAAATCTAGCGGAAAATTTTCCCGCTAAATTTAGCAGAAATTTTTTTTTGTATACTTTCGGGAATACGCAAGTGAATAATGTATAAGAGCCTGCATCCATTGCCATGTGCGACGTCGCACATTGTTTTAGGCAGGACGGAGAAAACTGAAAGAAAACGAAGTCCCCTCTTGTTCACAAACTGTCTGTCAAAGGATGTCCCCCCAAGAAAACTAGAACTACTGTGTGCATGAAAGTCCCCATTCACTTATTTCGTGGTATCGAAACGTGAACGGTTTTCCCAAAGCTCGCGCAGCTTTTAGAACAAACGTGCACATGCGGTCATCAGTGCACTTGCTTCGTTGCTCCGGAGGTTTGAGGAACTTAATAATTTCATAGTGAGAGATGAGAGGCGCGTTGTTACAGACTGTTGGCACCCCGCTTACTCAAAGGGGTAACAAGGGATGCTAAAAGCGCGAGATCAAAGCAATGAAAAGCCCTCTAAAGGCCGGTTCCCACACACAGCGCAGCGCCGAATCGGCGCTAGAAAACGGCGCTGATACAACTCTGACGTGCACGTGACTTATCGCCGATGTGGTCCCACAGTGGTGCACGTGACCTATCACCGACGTCACCGACGTGCTGTTCCATAGTGGTGAGTGGCGGCAAAACAGCGCCGCATCGGCGTGTTTTTTAGCGCCGCTTCGGCGCTGCGCTTTATATGGGAACAGGCCTTAAAGGGGTACGGAAACAAAATGACGCGAACGCGAGCTCTCTACCTCTCGCTTGAAAATCGGCCAGCGAGAAGCGCAATGCGTATCGCGCTCGTGACGTCACGGTGCCCCTGAACGGCCAACGGTACTGTAGTTGCGAGCGTTGCCGCTTGGCGGAGTCCACCCGTAACAATCTCATCTGGTATTATTATCCGAGGAATATACGACCTATGGCCGATACACCTTTTCTACAAGGGCGCAGCCATCTTGAATGTCGTCACTTCTGGTATGCAGGAAAACATCGTTTTAATCTCTCAACGCCGCTGGAAGGTGTTTACGAAAAATTAGTGATTGTCACACATTCTTGTTTTGCCTCACCTATATTTTCTCGCATATTCCAGATTGAAATGTTTTATTATTTTAAATCTCGCATACCAAATTCAGAAACCACGTGACTGAGGACGACAGGAAACAGAAAACGTCTATACATAGCCTGCCCGTAACGTCATACGCGGCCGTGCCGGTATTTTTGTTCCACAAGCGTTCGGTTCACCGTGCTATAGTTCACGCCGCAGAAGCAGTAGCTCGAGGGAACCAGTAAGTAGAAAGAGCCGCCAGTACCCAGCAACGGCGACGCCTGTAAGCTATGTATATAAGGTCTTCGCTAGGTACCATATTTGAAAGGGGAGTGGTATGGTTGGTCTGGCGGAGGTCCCCCTCCTTCACAGATCAAGCTCCTACCTAACGTCTGCAAAGAACGGCGCTCTTGATGGTGTGGAATGCACGTTGCGGAAGCACTGTGGAAGGTTTACATTGCACAACGTAGTCCACTGGATAGCGTCCACCGCCAAGTCACAATCAGGACTAAGTAACTCCACGAGCGAACCATACTGCCGCGAACTAGCGCTGGTTCTTGGAGGCGCGCGTGAAGTGGCGGCATTCCAAAACGGTTGCTCACAAATCACCGCCAGGCGAAATCTTGAAATTCGCTAATTCTATTTCAAATTAGTTTTCTAGATTTTCCGTTCAGGCAGCCCAGCAACACTAGTCTAGACAAGCTTTTCCGGGCCGCCAACACAAGATGTACCCCACCTAAGCAAAGAAGTAAGTGAAAAACTTTCGTTTCCATACCCCTTTAATTTTAACACTCAATCGACGGGGTCACGCTATAAAGCGGAAAACTCGCGCTCGTAGCTTCCGTTCCATCGGAAGTGTTTAAAAAAGGCGGAAGCACGCGGCGCAGTAACTTCGACCGTTCTCTGTCGCGCTCAACGTCCCGCAGAATGCCGAGGCACCTCAAACAGAAGCATTCCTTCGCCGCAGCACTCGAATGTATTGCGGAAAAGCCCGCTCCACCGCGGCCGCTTTTCCGTCGCGCCATTCTTCTTGGGCGCGCCCGCAGCCACAGCCAAAGAGAGCAACGTCCCCTTTCCCCGATAGCTGGAAAATATTTCACGCGCGCTCCTCGCTCGCTCCTCTAGTAGCAGCACGTCCCGCGCCGCTCGCGTCCGGGACCTGAATATAACATAAATCAAAGCGTTATAAATTAAGCGTATTTATCTACGCGACAGGAGGAATACGACGATGCGGCGGTAGACCGCGCGCGACTGTTTTCCTTATTCAGACGCCCCCGCGCATTGTGACAAAAATAGAGAGCCTCCGGTCCCATTGCGCGCCCATTATCTGGGCAAAGCGATGCTGTTCCGCGGAGCGCCCTTATTTATCTGCGGGATCTCCCACCGAAGCGCCAGCCAATAATTTTCCACCGCCGGTGGGGACGGAAGGCGGGAGTGTGGGGGGGGGGGGGGGGGGCCTTGCGGGGAGGCATCGGGAAACGGGTGCTGTGAGAGCGGTGCGTAGCACGTGCCGGTGAGCGATCGAGGGATCGAGGAGCGGTGACGGAGCTCTCCGACGTTCCTGGTCGAAGAAACTCGGAAGAAGGGTGTGTTGTCTTGTGCTCAAGTCTGATGCCCTGCCCCTTCGTGCTGAATATTTATAAAGGTTGGTTCATTCACTAGCAACCGCTTACGACCGGCTTAACAACTCACACCAAGTAATAAAAGGACTGGTGCACTGACTGGCAGATGGATCTTTACGATAACAGACTAATGTGCATAAAATGATTCCTGAAACTAGCCACCACTGCTACAAACCTCCTAAATTATACAAGTCTTACTAGACCGACACTCCAATATGTCAACATCGTTTGGTTAACTTATACAGACTGACATACCTTTTATATTCAATAAATACGACCATAGGCTCACTAGCTGAACTTCTCAATAAAGCATCTTTTTTAACCTTAGCTACCAGAGCCAAACGACTAAGACTAGTTTTGGATCTAATACTAAATGATTCTCATAAAATTGACAAATCCAAGTATGTTTCATTTTCTGATAATTGGCCGACGACACAAACACAGCAAAACTTTATTTTAATACTCTTCTAAGAACGATTGTTTCTGAAAACTATTTCTTCCATAGCGAGTGGAATCAACTTGATTAAACCATTAAAATAGCTCCACCATCACATCATTTCAAAGTCAGTTAGATTCTTCTGCGCTTAGATATGTATAACTTAGGCTGATTAAATTACGATGCACAATCATGTTTTTTTAAACACAATTATATTTTAATTATATGTTAAATGTATACTATTTGAGCGTGTTGCTGGCTATTTTAAACGATTGGAAAGAGGAGACACATAGGTGACACAAATGAGATACATAGAGGGGACACGTAGACATTATTGTCCTGTCTGTGTCGTCCCCTATGTATCTCCTCTTCTAATCGTTTAAAATTATATAGACATTTTGTAATCTCATGTGATTATGTATTTATTTATTTTGTACTTCGTATTTTTTAAGTGAGTTGGATCTGTTACTTGCATTGTTTCCGTGCATGATTTGATGATCAGACAAGAGTTTTTAATATGTATATTCTGTGTATCATAGATCTATGTGTATATCGTTTATCTATCTAATGTAATGTTACTGGCATTTTTTCCTGCACGTTATGGCGATGAGGCATGAATTATGATGTACGTATTTAGCGTTCTTTCCTGTTATAATCCTTCCCTGTGATTGGCAGTAGTTCTATATAAATAAATAAAATAAATCCGGATTTAAGTCTCTTGTGACTGCTTGCGACAGGCCTGCGCTTCTGCGCGGCCGGTCGTGAGCAGTCGCAAGAGGCGACTTAGAAAACCTGTCGTCCCGCTCTCGGTCTTGGTCAAAGGCAAGTGTGGAAACCGGGCTTCAGTCTGCTTCAGAGATTTCCGCTTGAGGGTGACCAACGGCGCTACGACTCCTTGCGTTCCTCGACGACGCGTCGCGCGAACCTCGGTTACCACGGCAACCATCCTCGTCGTTACAGGCGGTCGAAACGCAGTCGGTCGCACTCCAACGAAAATGTCGCAACAGGCGTTTATGGAAGAACTACGTGCGGAAGTTCTTGCCTCGTGGCTCTACTTCTGAGCCAAATAGTGCAAATGTTTTTGCTCGTGTTCTGTGTGTACGATTTCCCAAACAGCGTAGGAGAGGCATGCTCTAAGGTGCATAATAGGCGGCCTGGACAAACACTGCAGTACGCTACACACACGCATACGACACGCGACATTATGCACACCGTGCGATCACCCACTAAACACTGTGTACGTCCCGACAGCACACTGCGCTGCGTCACTTGTCATGCACACAAGTACACACAAGAGGCTAAACATTCGGAGATACGGACGCGCTAAGTGTGGCTGCAAATCAATTTCACACGGGAACAACGATGCTGAGTAGCTGTATCAATGAGACGTGTATACACACGCTACATGGACACGCACATTGCGTACTTTTGACCACACACATACAGGAGGAGAAGAGCTAGCTTTTGTAAAAGGTCTTGCAGTGACAGCTTGATCTTCTATATATCTTCTGAGCTTAGGAGAACTCGCGACGTGTGCCAAATCCGGTAGGCACAAAGAGGATCCTGCTGCAGAGAGAGCCCTTCTTCCCCTCTTCTCTGGTGGTCATCGGAGCGCTGCTGAATGACGTCACGTGCGAGCTCATGCATTGCTACATGCCATGATATCATTGCTATACATGAAGAAAATGTTAAATTTAGGAGCTCAAAACTATCCCGCTGAATTGGATGTACAGTGAAAACGATTATCTTGTCTTTGTAATGAATTTATTTAAAACTATTAGCAGAGTAAAGGACACGATAGCACGCATAAATGGCCCAAACTTGACGTCCAGTTACATTTTGCATGGGTCTCCCTCAACCGGTCGGACGGGTCAGAGACGAAGGACCTCGGAGTATGCTTTAAGGACACGAAGAACAAGTATTCCCCATTCACACGGTCAACATAACGGTACCTTTAACATAGGTTCCTTCGCTATAGGCGAATCGGAGGCTCTTAGGTCGCGAGCACACGCCACAGCGGAAGATCATTAATCGATTGTGCAGAGAATAAAGGTCCTTAGCTAAAGGTACTTTACGGTCGTGTGAATGGGGTATTACAGTGACACTAATATAAAAAACAAAGTAAGACATCTGTGCGTTATCAACAGGCTAAATATTTTTACTCAGCCACAGTGAAAAATAATATAACGGAAGTGCATTGGGCTATCACTTTATACCGAGACGCTTTGGCACCGTACAAACGCCGAAATATAAAAAAGCGTAAAAAAGCGTTTTGGACAAACTTGGAGCGCTACTTCGGTTTTATCGAAACTGTAAACCTGCACCAAGGACTCTGAAGTGCAATTACTAAAACAGCCATGGCTTGAAGGATCAGTAAGACAAAAAGGATTCCACGCCTCATCGTTGCTCGAGATGCATCTGAAGGCCCGTCCACACATTTACCAAAGCACACTATACCTCAGCGCACACGTCGCCGACGCAGTGCAACCTTCGCGCTACATTAATGACGCAACCCTGATACGGCGCTGCATCAGTGCTAAGTTGCGTTTAAGTCAGCACTGCACCAGCGTCAACCCTAGCCTCGATTTAGCGCTGCGATGTATTCGAGAACCGGCGTCAACCCTCCCTACGAGCTCGAGATGAAATGGGCCCGTCAATTTGGCAGCAGCCTCGCTGGGATGGCGTCACAAGTACGCGGAGTCAAGACGGCGAAGCAACGAGGCGGGCCGACAAGTGGAGTGCTCGAGAGATGAGACCCGATTGCTGGGTCCCGCATTAGCGCTGGTCACGGGACCAGAGGCAACCCGCCCCGAGATGAGCCCCGAAACCGCGGAATCCGCCGGCAGTCCTATCCGCAATGACAATCGCCGCAAATAGATGCCGCGGCCGAAGAGGCATCCATCTCGGTCAGACCGCTTTATTTAAAACGCGCCACCCCGCTCCCCTTTCTTTTAATTTTGTCGTTCGGAACGATGAAAACAAACCCGGGCGCCCAGCGAAGACTATACCACGACCGCGCACCCATGCACGCGCACTGAGAACGGCGCCAGCGGATTCCATCGCTCGCTGTCATTGGAACAGAAGGCGAGTCGGGCTGAAACAATGCGACCCTCTCCGCTCACGGGGGCCCGTCACGGGGCCCGTGAATATCGCAGATTCGCAGAAAAGGCCCTTGTAACGGAAAACCAGCATTTACGCAACGCCGAAATGGCGAGCAATTGTGGGCGAGTCTCATTGTAGGAAAGTCTGGTGCTCGTTCAAAGAGATCTCGCATTCCATTTCCCTGCTAAGATGATTGATTTTAGGACCGCGGCTGCGCACGTCGAACATCAAACCGCGCAGTTTCAATACGGCTATGAAATAAACTTTGTTTGTTTAGTTTTCTAAGCCGAACTAGAACGTCGCGTTCATTAGCCAACATACGTACAATCTGAATATATCCAGTGTTTCTATTTCCACGCAAAGCGCTCGCCAAAATTAATCATGCAATCAACGGACGGATGTCGGCGAACGATGAGGCTAAATCCCTCATTCCCCCCCCCCGCCCCGCACACACACACACACGCACACACAAAAGAAGAAAAAAAGTCTGGGTTGTGACACTGAAGATGGCGGAAGCTCTCGAAACGTCATGCTGATAGTCACAGCGCAGAACGTTTCTTGTCTAAACATACTTTCAAGTTTCAGCGTCGTCATTTGACGAGCTCCCTCGGTAGATAGCTGCGATTGGCTCTCAGAAGCAACTTACGGGAAAGCAGACGCACCAGATCTCTCAGAGTGCACGCTTGAGTACATATATTCCAGTACTCTAGACGAGAACAACAGGTAGGTACTATCAATTTTGCCATGGCGAGCGTTCATATGTGCGGGGAACGTACGTTCATATTATCCTGTTGGGATTCGCTGGCTCAAACTCAGAATTGTAATAGAGTCATCATTTTCATCCTCCTTTCGTGGTTTCCTTCCGCCCCTCTGCCCTTCCTCTCCAGCTCAACGGGCCTGATCGTTTAGCCTTCTTATTCCCATCCCCCCCCCTTTTTTTTTCTTCTTCATATTTTTGTTTTTATTTTGTGTTTTTATTTCCTCCTTTCTCCGTCTCCCTCCCCTTTTTCGCTCCAAATGTACGTGAAGCCATGGTCGTTGTGGAAGCAGACAGGGGCTGAGAAAGGTCTTGAAACAAGGGTCTCCCTGTGTCGCCAGCCCTGGGTCGAATATCGCCGGCACAGCTGATCCACCGGGCCGATAGTCGGGGGCTCGGCATACCGGGGATGCTGCTCGCAGGCAGACGGCCAGGATTCCCGGGTCGGGGCAGCCCCGCGGTCGAGGCAACGGGTGCCGATGGAAGGCCTGACTGAGCAGCAGTCCTATACCATAGCAGCCGCTCGACGACGAGACCAACGGGTAAGTGCGCGCCCTCCTCCGAAAAAAAAAATAGTAAAATAAAAGCACACGAGACGAGCTTGCAAAAGACGGAGGACAAGGCGATCGACTGAGTGAACTCAGTCTGGATGACGTACATCCACACCCCGGGGATTGGCATGAGTGGGTAAGGCCTCATTTCAGGCTGTCTCTGCCAGGACGTGATTCGATAAGGGTTCTTCCGGGGGAGGGGTTTGGGGCTAGGGCCAGCGTTTTTATCGTTGTTTAGTTTAAGAAATAAGGACGGCACTCAGAGACTCGTGGTTGACCCGTCACGGAGCTCGTGCGATTAAGCTGAAAAAATACGATGTGCATCATGACGTTCTACTTCCACATACTCCCAAGGCGCATGGAATTTTAATGCGAAAGCATTGACTGTCCCATGGAGCGAGCCGACGTCATCGGCTTTGAAACCGCGCCAAACGGCACCTAGTTTCTTCTCCCCGAATGGAACCAAGTGAAGCCGAAATCTGATAGATAGGCTCCGAGGCTCCCATTGGCCGCCGCGCGTCAGTTTCAAGGACCGCCACCCCATGCCGCGCAGGCCCGCGCCGCCAGTGCGCCGGTACAACGAAGCGTCTGGCTGCCGAGCGTGGCAGAGCTGGCAGAGCCCGTTCGGGCACACTCCAGAGCGGCTCCACGGCGGAGCCTGCGCGGCGCGGCCGCTTCACGAAAGCGCGCGCTCGGCCGTCCGCCCCAACCTCGTCAGTAGGGATGCCGCGAACTTTTTTCGAACCGAAGTTTCGATGATCGAATCAAGCGGTTCGAAAGATTCGAAAAATTCTCGGAATTTTCGAACTTTCTATATTGTAAAATTCCGACTGAAGTCGAATTTTCGAACTTGTTAAACCAAGAAGTTCGACGCTTTTCGAACCGTCGAACTGCATTACGCTAAAAATTCGAATCCTTCGGAACTTTTCGAACTTATTACGCTGCAAAATTCGATGCTGCAGAACTTTCGAACTTGATAGACCAAAAATTCGATGATTTTCGAACTTTTGAATTTCTCGCACTAAAAGTCTGAAGCTTTTCGATCCCTTCGAACTTCCCACGCCAAGGAATTCGAGAATTTTCGAACTTTCGAACTTATTTATCGAGAGAATTCGAAAAGTATCGAACTATCGAATCCGAAAAAATCGAAAGTTCTGATCAATGAACTCGAACTGTCGGTCTTCGAAGTTCGACGAGCGTCGAACTTCGAAAGACCGGCGGACGGTTTCATTTGAATTCAAGTAGTGAGGCAATATCTGCAATTTTTTCTCTCGAAGCTTTTACATGGTGAATAGTGTTCCGTACGAAAGACGATGCCATTTATTACAATGTTCTGGCACGCTCAGTTTTAAAGAGATAAATTCTGAAGGGCGACGGAGGACGACGGGTTTTTGACGATTGTCGTTTGTGCCATATTTGAAGCGTGGAGAAAGTCGAAGCTATTTACGGTTGAGATGTTAAACGTTTTAAGAATGATCTATGTATAGCTTAGGTAAGTGTCGTCTTAAGATGTGATTATTGTTACATCAAGATGAGTTTCGAAGAAATGTCCAAACATTTATCTGACGGGCAATTATGCTCTAAACTTGTGCATTTTGCTCTTCGTCTCAAGCTGCTTGAGTGCATCGCATTTAGATTAACGCCAGACAGGTGCGTGTTATAATTGCTCATCTGCAGAATACAAAATAATGTACTTTTGTTTTTTCGAAGCGCTGAGGAATCAATTTCCGTCTGTGGGTAGATTTCTAATATTGAACCAAATCCAACAAGTCATCATTATTATTTTTTTTTTGCTTATTGCCTGTTTGGGAAGTGTTTCTTTTTTAGCCCGTACACATATCGGAGTAGGAGAAACTGCTTGCTTCAGTTCTGAGCTTCTCCGAATAAGGGCATAAATACAACATCCGGTGGAATCTTTATAGTTTCTTTTTTTTTTCTCCAGCTTTTCTTTTATCCCCGCATTTATTGTTATGTTTATCTTTCTTTTGGCCAATGGCAGTACAGTATGCCAGATCAGAAAAAGACATAGCTGCTTGAACTTCGGCACCTTGCCATTTGGACGAGTAGTGCCTTCTGACGACGAGTTTCGACAGTTGACCACCTACGGCGTCCACGGCGTCTGCGCGATCTTTTTTATGCAGTGAAGAGCGACAGTAGTGAGACCCGCACACATAAATAATTTCAGATTAAAATAAGCTCGGACCACGCCCTCTTTCCCCCGTATTGTTTTCTTGACGTCCGAAATATCTGGCGGAGGCGAAGGGGGCTAGAGCACCCCCCCTCCCCCCGTTTTTCCTCTTCCGGCACCAGCTCTGAATGGCAGGTAGTGAACGCTCCCTCGAATCTCCAAAGTTGCAGTTTTTCGGCCTCGTATGTACTTTTTCGCTTAGTGGGCGTTTCCTCCGTCCCAGAAAATAAAACCTCCAGGACAATTGCAGACTTAACTTACTATATGCCAGCGTCACCGGGCGGCGTTCGGGATCGGGGATTGGTCACCGGCGTGCAGGTATGGGGAGGCAGTGCGCTGTCGTCTTCGAGGTTTGCTTGAGCCTCAACCTCCTGGCTCGCCCCAACGGCCGTTTCGAACTGGGTGAGCATCGTAAACAGTGCGTTCGTGCGATCACTACTGCACCAATGAACGTTAAAGACCCCCTGGGTTGGTGGTCAAAATTACTGGATCTATGGTCACACGCCACTCTGCGCTGGCAAATATTACAGCAAATCGGGACACTAGTCGTCTCATTTAATTGCCTGACCAACAATATCACACCTCCAACTTTTCTAAACCTGATTTCGTGAAAACCAGTGAGTCGAAAACGTTATTTCAAACTGAAACTGTGGAGGAAACATTAAGACCGGACTTCGAACGTTGAAAACTTGGACTTTAAAAAATTCAAAATCTTCGAAGTTTTTTTTATTGTCAATTTTAGAGCGAGAAGCAGAAACTGTCAAATCCTTCGAACTTTGTGTAGAAAGAAATTCGAAATCTTCGAATTGTTCGAACTTTATGTCCATATAAATTCGAAGCGTCGAATTTTCTGAATTTTATATCCAAAGAATTTCGACATCTTCGAATTTTTCGAACTTCAGATCCCAAGAATTCGCATTTTCAATATCTCCAATTTTTAATTAGGAAAATTCGAAAATGTCCAGAATTTATCGAACCTCAAGTAAAAGAATATTGAAATATTCGAACCCGAAATTTTAGAAACCGTAAAGCTTCGAACTTTTCCGAATTCGAAACTCTACTGTCATCGAAAGTTGCAATTTTTTCGAAGTCGAACCTCCGGTTGGTACGAAAATATCGAAATTTTTCGAATGCGAACCTTCGTTCGCTTCGAAAATATCGAAACCTTTCGAAATCGAACCTAGGGTGGTTCGCGACATCCCCACTGTCAGTATAGCGAAACGCGGCCGTCCACGCTAGTACGACGCCGCAGACGAACTAAGCGAGCAGAAGAGCGACATTCATGCTTTCGCATTCACAACTCATAAGAAGTGCTTAGGTGTCCCTCGAGCCCCTCTTTTTTTTTTTTATCCAATTGTATTTCAAGCATTGTCATTGGATCCTTCTGTAGTCCACTGTGATTGGCTGTTCCTGTACTCTGCAGGAAACTGCAGGGGTATTCACACGGGGAGAAATCCCTCCCTTTGCTCCATAGGATGCGCATTACGTGCACGTAATAACGTGACGCCTTTGCGCGGAACAGCGCTGACGTAGACATCACAGTGGAATGGGGGAGCTTTCGCTCAGGCTTGGGGATGTGCTCTTTCGCAATTGGCAGTATTTTGCTCGCGTGTATGGTAACTTTGCACATTTTGCTCCGCGGTATACTGGCGGTGGCATCGCAATCGCCTAACGTGTTGTTGCTCGCGCTGTTGAGCATGTCGTCCGAGGCACCCGCAGGAGTCTTCGATATGCATCAATGCCGCTTCTCATACAACTGATTTTTGATTCCACGCCCTTCGTGTTGCATCCACCCATTGAAGAAGCACGTTTTTTAGCAGCAAGCACTTCGTCGTCTTCTGCACCTAACAGCGCTGCGGTCGTAATCGCGAATCGCTGTTTCATGTACGCCTCCATTTTTCTACTCTCGTCAGCGCGCACCGAGCCCCGTTGTCGAGACTGCGACAGCCAAGTGTGTCTGAAAATACTGACATCCCTCTCGGCTCCCCGCCGTTCGTATGAATACGGAGTCGGAGAGAAAGTCGCGCCGATTCTGCCGATAACTGACTTCACGCACATGCCTCCCCCCCAAAAAAAAAACATTCTCCGTGAGAATAATACCCCTTGTACTTACATACTTTTTCTAGAATGTATAGGATCTGCTCGCGTACCCAGATGCATAGCCAACGATAGCTTATGGATTCAGGGTATGACCAAGCATCGCCTATAATATACAATGGCGAATTCAGATTGTCATGCATTCCGGGGAACTGACCGAAATTCCCACCGGTAAACCGCGCAGAATCGCTCAACTCAACGTGCGAAAAATCTTTTCTTTTTCTTTTCGTGGGAGACAATAAAACATTAGGACGCTATCGTTATTGGGGAGGAGATTAAAGTACAGGGGGGGGCACTTTCCTCAGCTTGTTGTCCGACGAAACTCAACGTTTACCAAACACAAGACCTGCGCACTAGATTTTTTCGTCCCGTGCCTCGACCGAGCGCGGGACAAAAATAGACTACTTCCAATAATCCCTGCATGTAACACTGCGCGTTGCATTCTGGGACTTGTTTGGCCATGAGGAGAAGCGGCATGGTTTCAGTTTCAATCGCCCCGTCGACGAAGTAGTGCATCTCAGCGCTGCATGAAAATAAAGTCAGCGCTCGCTTGTATTGCCCCCGTTCCTCTTCGTGAGAGGCCCCGTTGAGACACGAACCTCCAACGGCTGTAAGGACCTGCCAAGGCTCAGCGAAGAGTATAGGCGTACGGCCGGCCACGTCCCGTACCTTTCTGGTGGCCTGGTTACCACTCCCGAAGAGTGCAGCATGAACATTTTGGCCCACGGATAATTTAAAGGGCCCCTTGAGGAGAAGATAGAGTATACGTCTTCCATGTGACTTCCTCGTCCTGTTCACATGCGCACAAACTCTACCCCCCCCCCCCCCAAAAAAAAAAAAAAAGAAAACATGTTGTAGCATAAAACTTTGTATTGGTATGTAACACCCCCGTACTATAAATTTAAGGAAAACCACATATTCAAAAATGCGAACATCGTATTTAGACGTGACGGGATGTCGTGAAGGGAAGTTGAGAAATTAAAAGCGAGACTGTGGCCGAGGCACCGAACACGGATTTACGCGGCACTACGCCGCTTGGATATCTTCGATTTGACTAACTTTTTGACCCACGCTCGCACCGCGCTAACTTATCGCCTATGCGCATTAATCGTCCTCACTCTAAAAAAAAAAAAAAAAGGATATCACCTTACACCCTTTTGTCCCATATAATGCACCCCAAAACTTTAGTTCGACGTACAGTGCACTATAGTCGAACAGACAGTCTCAAACTTTACGAGGGGCTTAATAACGGTGCGATATAACTCATTAAATAGCTAAAGTATACGTATCAAAGGCAACAGAAAGAAAACACAGAGGTTTTGCTGTAAGGCCAAGAAAACCCCGATTTTTTTTCTGTAGTCAGTAACACGTTTATTAGCTACTTTACTAAGTTGTACCACACGGCTATCAAGCCTTTCGTGAAAGGTGGTACCGTCAGTTTGACTATAGTGCGCTGTACGTCCAACTGAAGTTTTGGGGTGCCTTCTATGGGACAAAAGGGTGTAAGAGGATACTCTTTTTTTTTCAGAGTGAGCTTTGCTCTCGCAAAACTCAGGCGAAGTAAATAATCGGCAGTCTTAGTTGATTGTTTTGATACCTCCGATAACAATATGATGCATGCTTAAAGGCGTCGGCGAAGTATCGGGTATTGTTATCGGAGTCAAGAGAATAATCTTCACTACGTAAAAAAGATGACGCTAAAAATACTGTATACAAGTGATTTCTCCTGGCGCACATTGCTAGCGAAAAATGCCCTTCGTCATTGGTGAACAGTTTCGCAGTCTCGCAGACCGTGTTTCGCTAGCAGACGACCCGGAAGTGCAGAGTGGCGCGGCGATCGCTAGAGCCGATATGTCTCGAAACCAAGGTGCACTGATGCTTCAAAGAGCAATCGCCAAGGGGCACTGATAGTACCGCGGGCCACGCGGAGCGCTGTTCGCACTCATATTGATTGTGATAATACACAGACAATGCCTAAGAGATCAATGTTTAATAATCAGGCCCGAAGCCTGTGTAGCCAGGGACATTTAAAACAATATATTTCAATAGTCCTTCGTAGCTAAACCTTCGGCGTTATCTTTGAGACATTTAATAAGTGATACAATATATTGTCTCCGTTAAAACATCCAATGCACGTTTATGTTTGTGGAAGTTGTTCCACAATCCTAACACTTTTGTACAAAAAAAAACAAAAAACCGAGTTGCCGTTTAGCGCATTCCGCCCAACTGAAAGTCGATTTCTCCATTGATCAACCCGCGGAAAACCCTCCAGGACGTCAGTCCTTCCGCCTTCTTGATGGAATGACAATACTCGCCACAAGAAAATTATGCTTGGGAGTAAAGTACCAAACCAATGATCCATCATTTGACATACTAAACAGAATATTTTGGACGCTGAAATCCTTTCGATGTGAACCGAAATCAATTACACAGTCTTTCGAATGACCTGTCAGATTGCGGGACCTAATCGGATACTTCATGAGAGAATATTCTTTTAAAAAGGGACCGAAAATTCTCTCTTCCCTTCATTTGATATATATACAAATATTGTTGGAGCGCATAAGAATTATCCTATTCGAATGTAATAAATGAAACCTACGATAAATTCGAAATTATACCAAGTTATTTCGACATGTGCACACTGCTTGAGTGTAGCTTTCAGGGTGCACTTGCTCTAATTCGGTATCAACTTCGGCAGTGAGAGCGAACATGATTCATTTTAAAACAGGGACCGAGAAATTCTCACTCTCTCTCTCACTATATATATAACAAACGCATAAACTTCTTACACATATAAACCCGCCAACACCTCCTGGAATACAAAGCCCGCGTTTTTACTACTACAACGTAGTAGGCGCCTTAGGCGGTGACAGCGCCATCTAGCGCGTGTCCCTGTCGCCACCAGCGAGTAACCGATGCGATGAGATGGCAGCCAATCACAACAAGAGCGGTGCGTGGGCACGGCAACGCTAGATGGATGCATCTCGCGTATTACCGGTACGATGTACCGCAGCGAAGGCAAGAAGCCAGCTGACGCTCATTAGCGTTGGCAGCTGATCCGCGTTGCACGAGAGCTTGTGCAGCGCGGATGTGCCCTAGAGTCAAGGAGCTGCACGCGCACTTGATAGCCATCGCGTGCGGTGCAATCGTAAGGTGAATCGTGTCATAGACTGAGTTCGCATCTGGCGTATTCCGGTCGCAGATACGCTACCAGTGTGAATGAAGTCAGTCTAAATGCGGGTGCGTTTCGCACGAGCGTTTCTAGATTGTCGAGGTGGCAAGTTTCGACAAGCAAGAAATGGCACAGAGCAGAAAACTCGCACGTGGTGGTTTATGGAGTTTGCATGCTAAGCTATCAAACTAAAAATCTTATGTTGGGGAATTAAGAACACTATATCACACTTATGCATACTGTTTCTAATATTGAAAATAAACCTTTATGCGCCCATGTTGAAAAAAAAAAGTCGCTGATTGATAGGCGATAAGAAGGACCTGGCTTCTAGAAACTTTCCACAACGGACCCCACTCAAAGATTTTCTGGATCTCAGACTCCTTCTTCAACTCGGAGAACTAAAGTCGCTAGGGGGAGCCACGGGTTGTCCTAAGACAAGGAGAGGGCGCACACAGAGTGCCCGTCCTACTGGAGGACAACCGTTCTTCTCGGTCGCACAAAGACCGGGTGTTTCTGAAACCGCGCAGGAGGCTCAAAAACTCCGGGCAACTCGGGGTCCGACTTCTTCTCAGGAGCGGTCACTCGAGACTCGGAGGCACGTCGAGACAAGTGCCAGAGCGGTCCGACCGCACCCCAAACTGCAGAAGCGGTGAAAGTACTCGCGCCCTGGAGCCTAATGAAGAGGGTATTGTTAGAACTTGACGCGAGGTTGAATGCGCCACGTGGCGTGCAAGCGACCCTGACTCGGAAACTCTGAGTGGAGTTTATTGCAAAACAGATTATCTCGGTATTGAAATGAATTTTGTCCCTCTCGCCTCCCTTTGAAGTTTATCTCGCCCCTCGTTTATTTATTTATTTATTTATACATACTGCTGGTCCGTGGGCCGTGGCAGAGAGGAACAACGTATAACAAAACGATACAGTTCATACCTCCAATAAAAACTTTGAACAATACCGTATTTACAAAATTGGACTGCGCGTAATCGTACGCGCAGTTTATTTTAGCACTGATAGCAACCCCAGTGTCACCTAAAGAAGTGGTCTCCTTTAAAACCCGCGTGCTCTGTTGTTGTACGTACGAAAAAGTACCAAGCACACCAAGCAGCAATGCGAAAGCTTGCGGGCTAACTGAAAAACATTTGCACAAAAACGATGCTAGGAGCGCGAGAGTAACAATAACCCAACATTGCTTCATAAGTCTTCACCCAGGGGACAAGATTCACGAGCACCTAAAAGGCCTTCAAAACGAGCTTCCTTAAATAATGTTCGAACCAGCGCACGTCGATGGGTACTGGCAGAGTCAATATCGCGAGCTGATTCGTCGCCTCTTTAAAGGAGTTCCTTCTGAAGGCCTTTAAAGTGGCCGTAAAGCGTGAGTAGAACGTAAAATCTTACAACAAACAAGTGTATCGTAAAGCTCGGAGAGAAACAAGAACTCACACATTTCTAAAGAACATTGTTTTTTTCTGAAATGAGTGATAAAGGCGCAGGCGAGCTGGTTTACGTTTATGATTCAAGACAACCCTTTGTTTGATGTTTATTTAGGCACACCCAAAAACGCGTATAGGGAAAGAGGATACATAAGCTCTGCCAGGAGAGATCGCATCCTCCATGCGCGCGAATACGTCATAAACATATGAAAACTTTAAACTGTCATTGCACGAAATTCAAAACATCAAACATGAAATTGAACTCATCTTGATACCAGAAGATTGTTTTGCAAGAATTGAACATTATGATGGCCTGAAATAGTGCCACGACGTAGTGAGATGAATATAATGCACGTATATCAGGCACGTATCCAGGGGCACCCCCGAAATCTTCAATTCTGCTGGGACCTCCTCGCCCCCTCCCACTCATACAACATTCTGGTAACAGTCACGCACCCCACTTTGAATGTCACCCCCATGTGCCCCAGCATATGGTCTATTTCTGGATCGACACGTTATCAATCCCTCCTCAGCCATCAATAAATCGCAATGAAATTGGCTTTCATAGTTGCCATTCAAAGATGTAGAAACTCAAACTTCTTGTTAGAACAGACGTATAGTTTTATAGCATTTTTTTTTTGCTTAAGTATCACTGACCACATATTTTCCCGCGAACTTCTTACAAATGATCACATCAGTAATCCTAAAGGCAAGCGATGCTATAAGGTATGAGACAAACAAGGCCTCGAAGAGACCTCTGTTTGTCTCATAACTTAGAGCAGTGTTTCTCAACCGTCGATGTTTCGCGGATCCCTTTTGGACCGGCGGAGTTGATGGAGGACCCGATTCGTGGTGAGAGGAGAGGAAACGTATATGTTAAATGTAATAATGATTTAATAAATGAATATAGCTAAGCGCTAGTGTGAAGTAGACCTCTCTTATTGACATGCACTCGAAAAAACGTCGCCCGAAAACTGAAACATTTCTTCTCAACCTAAAAAGAGACAAGTTTTATTGCCGTGCTTGACTGATGGGGCAGGGCTTTGCGGACCCATAGATTGCCTTCGCGAACCCAGGAGGGTCCGCGGACCCCCATTTGAGAACCACTGACTTAGAGAATCGCTTCCCCTCCAGCGGTTAGCAGGAACTCTCCCCATCTTTTACTAAACCTTTCATTGCGCCACCCATTAGTAGTGTTGTGTGCTATTTGGAGTATATGGCGAGTGCGAGTGGCAGTGCTGAATGCAAACCGACGGAGGTCATTCTCCTCCTGGTGACTCTTTCATCAACAAAAGCCCCTAATTCACCGTTTCGGCGAGTGTCGGCGCACGCAAACGACGACCCATGTATGTAAAGCACCCAGCGACCCCAAAGCAGGAATCAGAAGGTGGACCCGTTATGAAGAGCTTCACAAAGAGGGGGCCCAAACCCGGACGCATACCCCCGCTCTTCTGATCTCTCCAGTGTTTCCCGCTTCGAAACGAGACGGCCGTCCTCTATTTATAGGGCGGCGACTCAAAGACCGGAACGCTCAAAACAAGGTCCCGCTGTATATTCGATCCCCTCTTCGGCGGTCCTCTCTCTCTAACTCCCCCCCCCCTTTTCTCCTCGCCCTCTTCCTCCGACTGTCAGGCGCCCAAATGACAACTGCACCGAAGCAGCGTTTCAACCCGCGAAAAGATATATTTGTGTCACGAAGATTAAGCTAACGCGGGCCCAGGTACGCACAAAGGCACCCGTTTCTACACTTGTATCCAGCTAATATAAAAACTTTTGATCGTTTTCGGTTTTTTCCCCTTCCACCCTTTATAACATTTGTGAGCGATTTCTTTTTTTTCTTTCTCTCGCTCGAAACTCGTAGGCTCCAAGGAGCCGAAGTTCAAAGCTCGCCGGGGTGTCATTCATTAGCGGAGACAAATTGCGGCAGCTGCCCGTCAGCGAAGCCCCGCGTGGGATTCTTGGCAGCCAGCACGTACTAGTCGCCGAATTAAACCCCTCCCGACCAGATCTGGAACGCGCGGTGCTCATGGGCCGTAGCCTTGGTTCCCTAGCTGTGGTGCCACGGCAGGCGCTGCTTCGGCGGCACCGCATTTTTCGGAGGAAGCAACACCTCTAACTGTTCATTTTACTCAGACGGCTAGATTAAGGCACCTCGCGGTATTAACGAATTACATTAAATTAAAAAAAAAAGCACCGCAAGTTCCAAGTGCAAAGCTGTGCAAAATATGCGGTGTTTGGCCACCATCGCTGAAGTTGGCGGGTGTTGAGAGCTGATATTCAAATTAAATCTTCATTTAACGCCAGAAAAATGCTGGAGGCACAGACAACATTTATATAGGGAGGCTAGTTTACATATTTCGTCACTCTACGATAGAGTGAAAGCTATGCGTGGTCGGGTTCGACCATCAGCCAATTATAAATCATGGCATATTCTTCCGACGTGGGTATGAGGGAGTGCATATCAGAGCACTGATGTGCAGATTGGAGCGATATGGGATGTAGTTTCTAGCGGACCCGTGATTGAACCGGGATGCCTTTAACTTTGGAACTTCGGGGAGTGTTTTGAAATGCGTCTTTGTCGCGTTGGAAAGCAATGAGGGGCACGTCAATCGACGGAAAACGCACAGAGAACGCGAGGTGACGAGGCAGCCAAACTAAGGCATTTCTCGTTCACACTGGGGAGAAACACAAAAAGGGTAAACAAACGCTTGAGGTGCGGACAGAGCAGACGAACTTGCACGCCGAATAGCCTTTGGAAGGGTGAGACGAATAGGGGCCTAGTCGGGTGCGCCATTGTCCTCAATGGCGCTCCCGTATATTTTAAGCCACTGACAAGATTATTTTACAGCGTCAACTGTTAGTGGCCCGTTCCCCGGTTTTTCGACGGCCTGAGCCTAAACGAAGCCTCCCCGCTAAATTAAGCGGAAAAAATGACGTCACGTGATCTATGCACCAATTCAGTTTCCCGCTAAATTTAACGAAAAAATTGACGTCACGTGACCTATGCACAACTTCACTTTCCCCGCTAAATTTGGCGAGAAAATTGATGTCACGTGAACTGACGTCACAAGACCTACAGAAAAAAGAAATTGAGCGAAGAGCTTATGCTCGTTTGCTCCTGTGCTTGCGTCCAAATTCGAGCCGAATCTGGACATGAGGTTGGTAACCTCGTGACGAACTTCCGACAAGAAACGCAACACCTCACGAAAGATGCCGCAGTGACCCACGCCGAGGAACTGCGGAACTCCGCCCAAATCACCACGACTGCTGAAAAGTCCTCGCCACGCCAGCAAAACATTACGCCACCTGCGCAGCTTCACATTGACTTCAAGCTTCAAGACCCGAAACGACGGCAGCTGAGTGACCTCCCCGCCGAATACAGTAACTGCTTCGCGACGTCGTCAAAGGTGCGCCAAACCGCCGTTGCGAAGCATCGCATCGTTACTGAGAACGACGCGCTCCCTGTGCATCGATCGCCATACCGAGTCTCCGTAAAAAAGGGAGGTCATCCAGGGGCAAGTGCAAGAAATGCTGAACGACGACGTAACCCAGCCTTCACGCAGTCCGTGGGCCTCTCCAGTCGTTCTGGTTAAGAAGAAGGACGGAACACTTAGGTTCTGCGTGGGCTACCGGCAGCAGAAAGCGGTGACGAAGAAAGACGTGTACCCACTCTCCCACATAGACGACACGCTAGACCGGCTGCGCCACCCTCGATATTTTCCATCGAGGGACCTGAGGAGCGGTTAGTGACAGATCGAAGTCGAAGAACGGGACCAAGAGAAGACAGCCTTCGTCATGCCGGATGGACGGTACGAGTTCAAGCCAATCTCCCCAATACCAACAATCCATGTCGTCGTCATCTTGCATGTATATACTCATCACATTATCATGTTCACTAGACGCGGCATCGTGGGCCTCCATGATACGGGCTGCTGCCTTTCCACGGTGCCACGGCTCTCCAAAGCCAAACAAAAAATAAAGACCAAAGAAAGACTAAGGTGGTGCCCTTTGGACTATGCACGGCACCAGAAACGTTCCAGCATATCAGGGATACCGTACTGGCAGGAGTGAAATGGCAGAGCTGTCTCGTCTACCTTGATGACGTCGTAGTGTTTTCGAGCGACTTCGACGAGCACTTGCGATGACTCCGAGCTGTTCTCCAAGCCACAGGACCGCCCGACTCACCCTCAAGCCATCGAAGAGCCGGATTGCCTATGACTAACTGAAGTTCCTTGGCCACGTAGTTAGCAACGATGGCGTTCGCCCAGACCCAAAGAATACTCGCACCGTCGTGGCATTTCCAGCGCCGACAGACAAGAAGGCCGTGCGAATATTTTTTGGACCATGTGCGTACTATCGGCGCCTTGTTCGCGATTTCGCAAGGATTTCCGCACCACTCCCAAACCTCACGAAGGACGCCCAGAAGTTCGAATAGGCCGAGGAGCAACAGCAGGAATTTGACGAGCTGAAGCTTCGACCACAGACACCTCCTGTTCTTACAACACTTCGATCAAGATACGGAAACCGGGATTCATACTGCCGCCAGTAACACATGACTTGGCGCGGTACTGGTTCAAATGCAAGAAGGCACCGAGCGAGTCAACACCCACGCAAGTCGGACACTGTCCAAAGCGGAGATAAATGACTCCACAACTGAAAAGGAATGTCCTGCAGTCGTCTGGGCAATCAGGAAGTTTCGCCCGTACTTGTACGGGAACCCGTTCCGCGTTGTCACGAACTACCACTCGCTCTGCTGGCTTGCGAACCTAAAGGACCCTTCAGAACGCCTCGTTCGATGGAGTCTCCGACTGCAAGAGTTCAACACGACTGCGGTCTACAAGTCAGACCGCAAGCACAGCGACGCCGACTACCTGTCCAGAGCCCCTCTCGAGACATCTCTCGGTAGCAGTGACGATGATGACGACGAGTGCTTTCTAGGCGAAGTGAGCACCGACGACATGGACGACGTCAAAGAGACGATCCTGAGTTGTGCGCGCTAATCGAGCACCTCGAAGGATGAGGGGGTACTATCCCCCGGTTCTTCTCGAGAGCCCTGCCGACCTCCGTCATTCGACAAGGTGTACTTTACAAGGAGAGCTACGGAGACAACAGCTCGCCATGGCTGCTGGTAATCCCTACCGACCTTAGTAAGAGATCTTCCCAGCCTGCCACTACGACTTGATGTCCGGACACCTTGGTTAGAGCCGTACCCTGGCCCGAATTCCTGAAAGATATTACTGGCTGAAGCTCCCGAACACCATTCACCTCTAAACGATCGTGCCACGAGTGCCAGCGACGCAAGAAACCGTCGTCGAAGCCGGCAGGTCTCCTTCAGCCGATTGCAGGAGACCTGTAGGCTTGAATGAATCTACTTGGTCCTTACCCACCCTCGACGCAAGGAAACAGATGGATAATCGTCGCTACCGATTATCTCACACGGTACGCCGAGACGAGAGCCTTTCCATCAGGTACGGCTGTTGAAGTCGCCAAGTTTTTCATCGAGTCCATCGTCCTCGGGCACGGCGCCCCTGAAGTCCTCATTACAGACCGTGGATTATCGTTCATGGCTCAGCTGACGCAAGGAATTCTTCTGTCTCGGTAGCACCAGCCACCGTCGAACCACTGCATACCATCCGCAGACGAATGGACTAACAGAAAGACTAAACAAAACTATCGCCGACATGATCTCCATGTATGTCGACGTAGAGCACAAGACGTGGGACGAGGTGTTACCCTACGTCACGTTTGCTTACAACACGGTGGTGCAAGAGACCACAGGAGTAACACCGTTTCAGCTGGTGCATAGCAGAAAAGTAACGACCATGCTCGACGCGATGCTGCCAACAAACCAGCTGACGATGGAAGCCACGACGCCCAGGTGGTGGCTCAACGAGCTGAAGAAGTTCGCCAGCTCGCCCGACTCCGGATTCAAGATAAACAACGTGCCGACGCTACCCGGTACAACCTTCGTCGGATCGACGTTTGCTTCAAGCCCGGAGACCGGGTGGGGTCTCGATCCCGATACGACGACGTGGTCTAAGCGAGAGATTCCTGAGGCGCTACTTAGGACCCAACAAAGTGCTTCGTCGACTCAGGGATCTGAACTACGAGGTGATGCCCCACGGAAAACGGACTTCATCACGCCGCCCTCTGCGACCGGAAGTCGTCCACGTCGTGCGCCTCAAGCCGCACTACGATCGATAAGATTGTGAAATGCATTTTTGTACTACGCTTGATAGGACTTTGTTTTACAAGCCCCCGTAGTTTGCCATTATTTTTGTTTTGATGCTTCATTTCCCAGCAAGGTGCATCGAGACGATGCTCTTTTTTAAAGGGGGAGTAATTCCACGCGCGTCTCCGATCGAACGTGTGCGTGGCCGAGTGGTTACAGTGCTTTGCTTTCGTGCGGAGGCCCCGGGTATGATTCCTGGGAGCGGCGCATCTTTTATTTATTCTTTCAATTTAGCGTTCTCGTAAGTTCGAGAACATTGTCGTCTGATCGAGGTACGAATGCTTTACGTGCCGAACGTTTTACGCCGTATGTTCCAGAAACCCACGCGAGTACATAAGGGAGTCCGCACGGCGAGCCGGAGCCAGTCTCGCTCCAGCGATTGATCCTGCTGTCACTTCGCCATCGACGCCTGCGACGTTAGCCTTTCTCTATTTTGTTTTGGTAACAAGTTCGCCCCATTAAAAGTTTAGTTTGTTTCAGTTTTCGTCGCGTCATCAATTGTCATTCGTGACACTATAATGTTCGCTTCGTCCCCTCGAGCAGGTAAACCGAAGCGAGGAGGAGAGATGCGAGGCCGCTTCCCCCCATTCTCAATTGTTTAGAGAGAATCGTGACGTCGCTTTCCTCGTTTGCTCGCGCCCTTCTTTTCTAAAAATATGACCACCCGTTTGAAGTATAAATGTATGAGTGATGTTTTGGAGTTCGCAGTCTCTCGTTCAAAACTCACGGGACCCACGGTCGTTCAGGTTCCCCGCTAAATTTAGCGAAAAAATTGACGTCACATGACCTATGCAATCATTCAGTTTCCCCACTGAATTTGGCGGGAAAACCCATCACGAACTTAAAATACTTTATTCATCAACAACGTATCGACGCTAAATAAACGCAACGTCATTTTAATATCAGATCATCGTATGAAGCACTCTCGGCGCGATGTCAATCGATCGTCATCGTCATATCGTCGAATGAGGAGCACAGCTCTCGCTGCCTAAACGCATCACGTCGTCTGGACGTCACGCAATTTCTTCTTTTTTTTTAAGTATAAGATTTTTTTTTTAACGTTACTCCCCAATTCCAACTTTCGTCCGTTTTCGTTCGTTCGTCCGTACATTTTCCGCTAAAGTCAGAAATAAAAGTTGCGTCACGTGACATCACCTGACGTCACGGGACCTATACACCTTGGAGAAATCGGCGGCACGTGACTTATACGTCACACCAGTTTTCCCGCTAAATGTAGCGGCAAAATTCACCTCTTGTGGCAAAAACATCAATTCAGTTTCCCCGCTAAATTTAGCAGGATATTGACGTCCCGTGACCTATGCACCAATCACTTACCCGCTATATTTAACGAGAAAATTAACGTCTTGTGACCTAGACACCAATCCAAATTCCCCGCTAGATTTACCGGTAGAAATTGACGCCACGTGACCTGTGGTCACGTGACCTATACAGCCATTCAGTTTTCTCGCTAAATTTAGCGGGAAAATATACGTCACGTGCCAAACCAATTCCCTCACCAATTCCCCATGATGCATTTCATGAACAGAAGGTTATAGCGCAAACGACCTGGTGGTAGTTGAACATATATAAAAACACCCCGAGAATGAGGAAAAAAAAACAAAGGACGACAAACACCGGTTTTAAACACAGCAGGATTTCTTTGACAACAGTGGGTGCTTATATAACCTTCAAGAACCGATAGAAACAAGAAAGAAAGGAAAAAACTAAAAAGAAAACCTCTTTCCACTTTTTTGTGGAAAGAGGTTTTTCGTTTTTTTCTTTCTTTCATGTTTGTATCGGTTCTTGAAGGCTATATAAACACCAGCTGTGTTTGAAATCTCTGTGTTTGTCCGTCCCTTCTTTTTCCTAGTCTCACGGTGTTTTTTTTTTACCCACGTGCATGTCATGTGTGATAGAACTTTGATGGCAAAGGTCGCTCCCAATTTTTTCGACAGACAATGTTATTGAGAGATGAAGTTCTATTATCCCGGCACGGAGTTGATACCAGCCTGTATCACGCTCTGTTTGCTGGATTTTCTATGACTGCTCTAGTCTTCGGAAGAAGATTAAGAAAAAGCTTGTCGTTTTTTTTTGCGATTTCACATGCGTCAATAGTTTTTTTAAGTACCGCAACTGTTTTCGATTATTCTGAACGAAGAGAAGTTTGAGCGACTTTAATGATGTTGAAAGATTTTGCAATCCCTCGCACTGCATGGAATGCTTATGATGCCAAAATTTTCTACTTCTTGTGTGTGTGCATGTGTGCGTGCGGGTGTCTCTGTCGTTTTCTTGGCGGCAGCAATGTTTGAGATGCTTGAAGAAAAATAAGAAAATGTGCTTCTTATATTTTATTTTTGGCGCTCTTGCAAAACAGAGCATAGTTAATCTTAGAGTGAAAATGTTTAGGTGCATGGCAACGATGCAACCTTTTTAGCTACCGCACGCGCTATATATGATGGCGTCAGACGGGACATTAAGAATTCGTGACACATATCGAGCCTCGTCAGTGAGAATTTGGCAGCAGTCTGAGAAAGAGCGTTCGCCAACCGGGTCGGAACGACGCGACATTTGTGCAAGAATGAATGACCTGTCCAATCTGAGAACCACAGAGACGCAAGCGGGCGCCAAAACCGAGTTTACAACGGCGACTGTACCTTAATTTATGCTATTACCACGTCAGTAAAAATACAGACAAGGAGGGACTGCAAGGTTATATTGGTCTTCACTTTCAAATCTTTTGTAACAACTTTCCCAAAAATTTGAAAAGCTATTTCTTTTTAAGAATTATAAACGCAGATTACTTATTCTTGCTTTTCTATGGTTAAATGAATGTTTATTAAAATGTGACGACCAACCAATCCCTAAATCAGGAGCCCAACGTTTCGAAACCGGTTCGGCTTCTTCTTCAGGGGCGACTATTGAGGAAAGGAGCCGCAATCTTCTTTTTCCTCTATGGCGGAGGCGAATGTGCACGATCCCATCTTCTTCCTCTTTGATCGTTTTTGAAGACGCATGGTGGAGCCCGTTCACATACACAGATGGCAGTGCACCAAGAGACCTATTAATGTTTGTTGGCGTGGTCTGAATGTGCCAAGATTCAAGGAAGAGCCTCCGGCGAGGATTAGTTTCGATGTCCAGGATGCGCGTGTTTAGAAAGTCAATGCGGTGGTCATTTTTTCACAGTGTTCAGCAACGGCGCTGCGCTCTTGATCGAAGTTGCGCACATCAGCCTTGTGTTGACGAATTCGCTCATGATAGTTCGTGCACATTCGCCTCCGCCATAGAGGAAAAAGAAGATTGCGGCTCCTTTCCTCAATAGTCGCCCCTGAAGAAGAAGCCGAACCGGTTTCGAAACGTTGGGCTCCTGATTTAGGGATTGGTTGGTCGTCACATTTTAATAATTATTTCCCCAACCAGACAGACTTCTGTCTAATGTTTACTTTTAAATGAATGTTTATGGTTCTGCGGCCCTGTTGCAAAAAAAACAAAAAACAATGATTTTCATTTTCAATGTGTTGTGTCTGAACTATGGAACCAAAGGTTAAGTCGTGCAACGAGCGAGAGTATGCGGGCGAGTCCGTTAGAAACATCGTAATCTAAATCCCTGAGACAAGGAGAAATGAAATGATGGACAAGACGACACAAAATATTTCGTGTCGTCTTGTCCGTTATTTTATTTCTCCTTGTCTCATGGTTTTGATTACGGAGTTTAGGTCGTATTCGTAATATTTCTAAAATGTCTGCTACAAAAGCCTAATTTTAGTATATTTCAAAACAACACCGCTCTTTGCCATAGTTTCGTGCAATCATCGGTGATACAAACATTCTTGTAAAATAGTTGCTTTTTCTGGCTATCATGCATTCTCTCGTAACATCAACCAAAATGTCCCAATGACCACAAGTCTTACACATATTATTCGGGAAAGAAGTATGGTTAGAACATTTTTCTAAAGTAAACTTGATTCGATCATAATATCTGTAATATGTTCGTGTTACCATTACGGTGTTTAGAGTAATAGAACAGCAAGGCTTTAAATGACAATTACACGCTCACCGTCCAAGTTCAAATCACGCGCAACCTAGATACAAAAAAAAATAAAAATAAGAGACCTAAAATAAACTAATAGAGCGAATATTTTTCCTACTTGAATCTGTTAGCTATTTGCGTACAATGAGATACGACCTGAGCATCGTAATTTAGCTTGGACACTTAGACACGGCAAAAACAAAATGACGTAAAACATAACTAAAAAAAGAGAAAAAAAAAGCAAGGAAAACGCACTAAGAACAGCATCCAGAGAGGAAACAAGAGGGGGAATTCGAGCGCGAGAAACAAACAGCCACGGGTGTCAAAAAGACCAACGGTGCTCTTCATCGATGCGCCGCGTGGCAACGGCACGCGGTAGGGTCCCCTTCTCCGCAGAGCGCCGAAGCACCTCGGAGAAAGTTAACCGCGCAGAACCGCGACTCCTGCTGGGCTGCGATAACCAGAGGCCGCCGCCAGGTTTGGCGAGCAGAAAACGAGAGGTCGCTTTGGGGATGAGGTTTTCCCCTATCAACTAAAACCGGAAAAACAGAAAAGGCAATACATAAATAAGAACGCAAAAAAAAAAAGGAAGAGGCCCACATTGACATCGCTCTCAGCACGTGAACACGCCTCATTTGTAGCCATAAGCGGCCTGTGATGAGGGCCAAAGCCTGAGTTCCTCCTTGTGGTTTTGGTTCTCATCCTTCCCGCAGAACGGTGGTCTTATTTCAGCAGTGTGTTGGCACGAGGCAAACACAAACAAAGGGAACCTTGCCCCCCAGCCCGCAACCCCTGCTGTTCACCCTTATCGAACCGGAAATGTGAACAACTTCCCCACCGCACAACAGAGGAGGGCGTCGAGGCAGCCGACTCGCTAGCTGCGTACCGTAAACTAAAAAATGGAGGCACCCCTACAAACTGACACAGAAAAAGAAAAATCACGACACAAAAAAACGCTCGCTGTCAGGGAAAGCGTCGCGGCCCGAAAAAGAAAGTTCCGACGCGTAGTAAATAATCGAGCTAACGGTGAAGACGAGCTTTCAAAGCCTCCACCGATGCCGATGGGGGAGCAAACGGAGCGGATGTCCGTGGAGTGGTAAACGGGCATTCGGGTAACCGACTTTTTTTTTTCTTGTTTTGTCTTCTTTCTTTTTTTTTTTTTTCTGTGTGTGTCGATCTCAGAGCGGGTGCAAGTGACGCCTTGGTCACCGTCATCGTCAGCGTTCGAGCGGAAGGTCCAAAAGTGCGCGCGGAGAGATTTCTCCAAATTTATAGCGAGCGTTTAGAAGAGAGCGAAAGTTGTCCCGAGTCCATCGGTCAAGAGATCAGTGGCGCGAACACCGCCTGGCCCGAGGGACAGAAACTGGTCGTCTCGTCCAAACGAGCTGGTCGACGCAAGTCTCGACGCCGTTTCCGGGAAAAGTGTCGGCCCAGCGGAGGTCATTGCGCCCCACTTCTGGTGAGGAACTGCCACAGTTGAGGCACTCGGCTCCGCGGATTCTAGAACAAATTGGACCCGCCGAGTGGACGCTGTTTTTTCGATTTCTCGATTGACCACGGTCTCTCCTCCATCAACATATTTTGTGCGCGGCCGAACGTTGATAACTTCCTCCACAATAGCGCTTCCTCGAGGCAACCATCGCAGTTCCGTACCCATGTAAGCTTCATAAGTACGCGAATCGGCACATACATTTTGGAATTCAAATGTTCGCGAAAATGTAGTTCCCGAGGTGCAATGAACTAATATGGGTCTTTGAGGAGCGCTTGAACATTGAAAGAGCAAACGGGGACTACGCTTGCTTCACCACGCCACGCTCGATGAGGTAAAGTTGCAGCACGATTCCTATGCCGAAAGTTAATATATAGTCACTGACGAGGCGAGAAGGGCAGGGAGGAGCTTCCGTCGTACCAACTCCATCGCGAGCTACCTGCCTCCGACAACGCTTCGGCGTTTAGTGCACCTCGAGCGGGCAAGAACAGCCAAAGCACGGAGGACGTCATGGAGCGCGCGCTGGAGGCACTCCAAGAACACGCCCCGTCGTTCCCATCCTGTCAGTAACTGAAAGAACTGTTTTAATAGCGATGTTTTCCCTCCTGCTTTCCCTTTTCTTTCTTTCTTTCTCTCTCTCTCTCTCTCTCTCTCTCTCTCTCCCCCCCCCCCCCCTCCGTTGCAAGTGTACTTCTGTAGAACGATCGTACGCAGAATTAATGTCGAGAGTTGGGCTAGTTGGTATTCGTTGATCATAATGTAAAACAGCGCAAACAAACACGGACGAAGGAGAAGAAACACGCAGACGGGACAAGCGCTTGTCCCGTCTGCGTGTTTCTTCTCCTTCGTCCGTGTTTGTTTGCGCTGTTTTTACATTATGATCGTAAGCAGCCACAGTAATCGTGACACGTGGCGTACGTGTAGCTTAAGGGCAACTCCGGACCATACTTTCGATTTTGGGATTATGACTGTTTTTAGTGCAGTCAGCGTCCCTGAATTGCAAGGTGTAATTTTTTTTCTCGTTATTGTGCGTAGTTTTAAAGATATCGACGCCTCAAAGTTTTGGTTGAGGCGCGGCCAACAAAACCGAAACTAGCCGCTCGAGGCCCCGGCAACACTGGAAATCAGCCGCTATGTGAACGTGACGTCAGGATCGTTCTCGTTCAACGAGTACGCAGGCCGAGCGGCACCTACCACTGTTGCGCTAGCCGTCTAAAGATAGGAGGTAAGCTGATTTTGTTTTTAATTCTGTATACGTGGTAGTTATCCAGCATATGTAGCAAGAGTTAGTGCGTATACCCAAAAGCTAGCGACTGGAAAACGAGTGAACTCGTACGGTGCCGTACTCGGCGGCCGCCGCCGTGCGTGCTCTATGCCGTACTCGTCGCTTGTATACCCAAAGCTAGCGACCTGGAAAACGAGTGAACTCGTTCGGTGCCGTACTCGGCGGCTGTCGCCGTGTGTGCGGTCATCCGTATACTCGTCGCTAGGCCTAAATTGTCATCGGAGGCTCCGTGGATGGAGCGGCGTTGCTCTACGCCGCGCTGCCAGTGACTTACAGTACAGGGGGCCCTATCACTTTCGCGCTGCGGGTCATTCTCAGACACGAAGCTTTGAAGCTCTCCGGCGCGGGCCGCGGCGCCCGAACACACGTGTGCTGGGCTGTACACGTCTGTTTTTTTCGTTCTTTTTTCCTCGGGCGCGTAAAAGCCGAAGTCCAAAGTCCACTCGTCGAACAGCGTTCACCCACACCTTCTCCAATTTCCGGTCCGTTGGAAACTTGTGAAAAAGCACCTCCGTGCTGCGCAGCGGGTTGTTTGAGCAGCCCACAGCGCTACAAGTTACACTCGGCATCTTTTCAGGAACAGCTGGGCAGTCTTGGGCGCACCGAGTTGCTCGCTAAAACGAATCTTGGAGTCCTCACAAGCAAATAAACAAAAAGCTTTACTGAAGGCACATGAGCTACACATAAAAGCAACGGCTAAACACGCCAACACAGCAGTAGCGGGGCTAGCCAAAGTAGCGGTGGCTAGGCCTACGGCTCAAAGAAGCGCAATCCGCGCAACGCCCGGACCGGAGGAAAAAAGAGAACAATACTGACGTCACGGCCCAATGTTGCTTTAGCGATCGGCAACCCGCTGGCCGCCCGCTAATGAGCAGCGGCTCGCGGCGGGTCGCATTTTTATTATCGGCATTAGTTGAGAATGCGGCGTCCCCCTGACGTAATACTTTGGCTGGGGTCGTATTTTGTGTCACTACAGCGATACCAGTGATTTATTTCATTTTGAGTTTTGGCCGGAGTTGCCCTTTAACGCTATAGTCCCTGACAGAATGAGACCGGCAGGGCGTCTCTTTCGAACTTCCGGCTTTATGCACGCAAGCGTTGCCCTCCGCCATGCTTCGGCTCACGAGACGACGAAACGTCATTGAAGTGTACTGTCATAGCCTCCTTTACACTCACAAAACCTGGCAGTTCGACGACGGGGCCATAAAGTGCCCGGTCGCAGATTTGGAGCGCGAGGATCTGGTATCACAGATCATCCAAGAGCCATTTCTCGGGAACCTGGACGTTAGCGCACAGCTTTCGCAGCGGCGAGGACCCGAGACACACTTGTTCGCTCGGGAGAAGTGTGTTTCGGCGTCTCGCCGCAGCGGGCGCCAGTCACGTGGCTCTCCTCTCACCCGTTGTCTGCCGCTCCACATTTTTCTATTCCGGCAACAGCTTCTCGTGGCGATTTGCTCAGCTTTGCCAGTATATAGGAAGCTATGGTACTGTAGAAGAACCTAGTTGTAATTGGGCTAGTTGGTGAACGTTAGGAAGCATGGTGCAAGGCGCAAAAAACAACGGACACGAGGAAGATGAGACATGCCCAGCAGGGTGTCGAACCGGAACCGAACCGAACCGAAAACCGGAACCGAACCGTTATTTTTAGCCGAACCGGAACTGAACCGAACCGAAATTTTCGCCGCCATCTTGGAACTGAACCGGAACCAAACCGGAAAAAAATATAACGGTAACCGGTTCAAAACGGTTCACGGTATTTTTTTTAATTACAAAATGAGTGTACGAGAAGTAAAAAGTGGCAGCTGTATTTTTATGTATTGATCAAATTGTCATATACTGAATTCCAATGTATGAGAAACTGTGGGTTTTCATGGCTCTTTTGTATTGTCACTACGATTAATTGTGTGTCACGTGGTCACGTGACGTCATGGTGTCAAGATATGCTGTCAAATAACATCACGTCACGTGGCCTTGTAACGTAGTCGCGTGACTACCGCGTCAAGTCGACTTAAATTGAGTACGGTATTATAGTCCGTTGCAACTCAAGAAGGTATAGGGCGAGGGAAAGGAAGGCCGGGGAGGAAGATGCAGACGGAACGCTGGAGAAGAGAGGGGAAACCTCTCCTTTCTCCATCGTTCTTCTGCTTCCTCCTCCCGGCCTTCCTTTCCTCACCCTACCTTCTTGAGTTGTAACGGACTATGGATGTACTAGCGTTGTTGACACCGTGACGTCACATGCCATCACGACTTCTCACCACCAGTCACGTGACATCGTGACGTACTCCATTGTCATGAGTCCGAGTCGAGTGCTCGGGTCCTTGAAAATTAGCATCGCCAAACATTCGTGTTTGCTCGTGTTCAATCAAAGATGATGATAGCTGTAACACTGGCGGTATACAATTAGCGTCAGATCACATCGCAGCTTGTTCTAATAGCGAGTTGAGGAGGGAAAGCTATTTCTTTCCTTTATTTTTTCTGCGTCTGCCAATGAGCGGAGAGAAAAACTAATGGGTGTTTTTGGAAGCTATCGACGTCGGGGATTATTTCTTAGTGGTATTTACTGAAAGTACAAAAATTGTTGCATGAACCATTTTACATGTACACATCATTGAGGTAGCTAAACATGTTTTTGTTGTTACTGAACTGCATTATGAAAGTTGTCCCCGAGAATAGAAGGATTGAAAGGACTAAATGTGGCTTATTAATCTGACGATAAATAAAACTACAAGTGAGTATGCAGGGATACTTGAAAAGAGAGATTCAAGTGGCCTCAGAGGCAGCCGCTCAAATTCTTGCAGTTTTGTTTAAACTTCACACTTTTTTGGTGCAAAATAAAAGGAATGGAGGATTACTGTTAACAAATGACACAAAGATAATTGTCGAGTTGGCACCCCCCCCCTTTTACGGAGGAGGGAGTCCCTCAGAAATAAAATGTATTCTCTGTAGGAGCATCGTAAAATGAAAGAAAGGGGGAGGGGGGGGGGTTAAAAACATACTGTGTTGTAAAGGTTCCTCTGCTTCGCATCTTGGACGCAGACCAGACAGCGTGATCCCGCGAAGCTGCTTCGTTTCCTGAATCACTGCTGCCAGAAAGCGCGTTTTCGTGGTGCCAGACGCTCGCGCCGTTCCTCACGACGCCGCACCAAGAAAGAATAATTTTTGTTTCTGAATACATGAATTGCATTGAGCGCGAACCTTCTGCAGCGTGCAGAATTGTGCACTACGGGATTTGATTTTCTCAGCAAAAAGAAATTTCTGACCACTAGATATAGTGCGATGATGTCACGTGCAAACCATGTTAAACAGTTAAGTTTTCTGGTTAAATGTGATGTTCTCAACACAATACTCGGTTTCACTTTAACCGTGAGCGTAGCAGAAGCTGAAAGAGCGGGCTCCGGGCTTTCAGCTTTCTTGCCAAGCACGCGCGCTCCTGCAGTGCAAGCACTGGTCAGGACCACATGCTCGCGCGTGTAGCATCGCGTTCACTCTAACTAGTGAGTGTGACTCTAGCAACACATTAAACATAAAATAAAGAAAAAATCTGACGTATTTTGAACATATTAGGTGAAATAAGTTTAGAATTTTTAGCACAATTTCTTTTGTTGATGACGTCCTTGGTCTTAACCAATTGAGAACCTAAACGGCAAGAGCGTGCAACAACCATGCGCCATCTTCCTAAATGTTGGAAATGAAGATCTAGTTATGAAGATGTAAACGCCCCACCGATTTACAAGCTTTCAAAGCAAACATTTGAGTGAGAATCACGCGCTTGAGAGGATCAGAATGGTCACGTGCACCTATTCAGCCAGTCCTTTCTTTAGAATTCTATGTCGTCATTATCTGACGCTCAGACCAAAGTCGTCATTGGACGCTCGTGTATGACACTGATAGGCACGCCTTTCGAAGCAGCATTCGGTTTCCTTCGTCCCTTTGCAATGCCCCTTTAAGCTGAAACGAAATATAACAAAAGGGAATGTCCAAATTGTAAAGTTGTGCATATACGTATAAAACAGTCTCGCGATGATATGCGGCAGCATAATAAAATGTTAGAGCACGTATGACTGATAAAGCAACAGAGTTGTAAAATGAGGCCCCAAAACAAGTGCACGTAAAAACCGAATATAACTTTAGCCTCCCGAGAATGTATCTTGTGAAGTTTCGAGCTCGTGCAATCTGATGTCCAAATGTGATTTAAATTAGAAATATATTGTCTGTTCTTCGCGATATTCATGTGTAATTAGAAACATCACTGCACGCATCTCGATTAGAGGAACACGAATGATAACCAACCAAGTCCTGAGCAGTTAAGAGTCCGACGTTTCAAACCCGGTTCGGTATTTTCATCAGGGGCGACTATTTGCAAGTGGAGAGCTGCAGCTTCTTTTCCATCTACGGTGTGTCGTTTGCTTCCTTTACTTTTCATGCTAAAGCATTAATTGTCCCATTGAGCCAACCGACGTCATCAGCTTTGAAGCCGCGCCAAACGGCGCCTTGCCCCGTCCCAATGTCGCGTGTAGAATAAATCTGATGGATAGGTCCTCATTGGCTAGCGCGTGTCATCAAGGAACGAGGCTCCCACTGGCTCTCGTGCGACGTAGTTCCAAAAAACGCCACCAGAGAAGCCCTCTCCATGGCGGCGCAGCGCACGCAACGGTCCGTCTGCCGGTAAGAGGTGCGGCAAAGCGAGTCTGGCCGCACGGCCCGCTCGGGCAAATTCCGAAGAGGTTGCACGGCCGAGCTCAGCGCGGCGAGGCCACCTCACGAGAGCGCGCGCTCGGCCGTCGGCCAAAGAAACGGGGCCGTCCACGCCATTACGCCGCAGACGAACTAGGGAGCAGAAGAACGACATTCATGATTTCGCCTTTACAACTCATAAGAAGTGCTGAGGTGTCCTCGGACTTTTTGCTCTTCACGTGCCCTAGTCCGTTGACATACGCCGATGGTTAAGTGGCTGTCGACTTATTGAGCCCGACCTATTGAATCATCGGGTTCCTAAATGTTTAGGACTTGGTTGATGGCAGGCACGTATACAGGGGAGGCCCATGGGGCCCGGCCCCCCCCCCGAAATCTTCCATTTTGCTGGGGCCTCCTCTCCCCCTCCTCCTCATACAGCATTTTGTCATGGGCAAACCCGCCCTCCCGATTCCCGAAACAAAATCCTGGCTACGTGCCTGGTTGATGGTCTGTATTTCTCGAAGTTTTGACCCAAACAAACGGAGTTCCGCCAAATGTGTTTAGTTTACAACCTGCATTTCTATACATTTATTTTTGCAGTAAGGCGTCCTGTATGGGATTATTTAGAAGAATAACATTTATTATCTCTCTTTCTGCACATATCCTGTATTTGCCTTCAGCTCTATAATGTGAGCACACAGTCTTTTTTGGCGTAGCCCGCGACCCGTTGTTTCACACTGCCGAAGAGCGAACAAAAAAGCGCGTTCTGCAGACTCAACAGATGGCGTATTCTCGAGTATCATCCACCCGTGTCGGTCTCAAGCGGTTATTTTATTTTATTATTTATTTATTTATTAATACTGTTCACCCGGAATCGGGTTATTACAGGAGTAATGGTTACAAAAACATACAAAACACCGATATGACGAAATACACGCTCTTCAATCAGACGCGTAAAAATGATCAAAACCAGTTACAGCGCAGCAGTAACATACAAAGTAAAAATTAAAAAAAAACAGCAAGATCGATTGTTTAGGAAACATGAGTATAGAGTTAAATTTACACAATTCTAGACTTCTATAGATGCCACTGTACAATACATCAAATCATGTATGACAATAATATCACAGATAAGGCAATACAGCACCAACTCAACAATATGATCTAAGTAACAGTTCGGCATACATTTACGTTAAGGCTCGTTCGACAAAGTGAGCAGATTGTTCATAAAACCATCAACGATATCACAATCAACTACGCTCTGTGGAAGATTATTCCAATCTAGGATTGTTCTGGGAAAATTATGTGAACTTCACAGAGTAAAATTTATTGATGACAATAAAAAAACATTTTATTGCTGCCTGAAGACTTGACAACATAAATAAAGAGCCGATCACCCTAAAGATATACATCATATAAGTAAATGCACCCCCAAATTATCTGATATATGCTCTGCAAATCTTTTCCGGCGTTTTTGTCCTCGATAGGCTCGTCTATAAGCGATATAATTGGGAGAACCTTAAACAAATGTTTTATTTTGAAGATGATTTAAATAACATATGTGTTCCTGACGCATATTCAACTTCTCAAACATATAGAAGTCTGTTGCTTCTTTTATGTGATGAACAACAGTTTTATGTCTCCGTGTGCTGGACGAAAACAAAGTACACAGTGGCGCGTGGCGGAACTATGACGATTGCGCATTAAGACCGTCAGAAAGTGACCAATTAAGTAGTTGTAATGTCGAGCAGAGTATAAAATATTATTTCGCTCTATTTAACAAAAAATAAATAAAAATAACACGGGTGATGTGTACTTGCAAATTGAATTGACCGGCATCTTGACAGGAACAAACCTCAAACGCCAAGCTGTGTCGAAAATGTTCACTTCGGTGCGCGCTATTTTAGGCCGGATCCGATCTGAGTATGAAGGTCACTCTTTTCTGCATGATTATTCGCCTACATCTAGGTGCTGAGTGTAAACAATATTGGTCAGTAAAGCAAGCGTTGGGATTGCCGCTCAGTGTCTCTATAAAAGGTAGACTGAAAGGGTTTGTCCTAAAACTTTCCTGGCATTATGAAAATAATATTGCTAATAGCTCAGTTGCGTCGTCATCATATATATTGTAAAACGTATTTTGTAAACGACATTTCAGGATATAAATGGCGCGGACGTGCCCATTTTATGATTTGATGCACTGTAATTAATTCGTTCAAGAGCACGCCGGGATTAGGCTTTTAATACTGCGACGCAAAGTTGTAGCATTAACGGGTATTTTAGGCGACATACCAAACTGATAACCTTAAGACTAAAAAATATACATGCGACTGAGGTAAAAAAAATGTTGAGTCATATATGTTAATTTAGCTTTCTTTTACTTCGAAATTAAAAACAGCGTGAAAAGACGAGGACCAGACAAAGAAGTAACACGGACGCAGCGCTGCGTCCGTGTTACTTCTTGTCTGGTCCTCGTCTTTTCACGCTGTTTTTAATTCCGAAGTATGTACTAACTCGCCCAAGCCTCAACTTTAGTTTGTTTTGCTGTTTCATCGAAATTAAATAACGCAATTTATTTTCAGTGTACCTGAAAATAAAAGTGGATTCTACGAATGATAAATAGCTATAAGATACTCGTTTCACTGTTGAAATAGGGTCTATTGCCAAAGAAACGCGGAAAATATATTCCCAGTTTTGCGGTTCAAACCGGTTCGAACCGGTTCAAACCGGTTCGAACCGTTATTTTTTGCACCCCGGAACTGAACCGGAGCTGAACCGAAAGCTGTGAACCCGAACCGGAACCGAACCGATAAAAATTTCGGTTCGACACCCTGATGCCCAGACGCCTGTATCCGTGTGTCTTGTTCCTTGTGTCCGTTGTTTTTTGCACCTTGCGCCATGCTTCCTCACGTTAACGAAGGTATACCCGTAAAGATGAGCGTTCTGTCGTCCTGAGCTTGTTTTGGTGAGTTCTGGAGCATGCGACGTGCTGTGTCGCGCCACACTGCTTCCCAACAAGCTGAGCTGGCACCACATTGTCATTAGAGACACCGCTAGCCCAGATCGCAAAGCGTGAGCGCGCTCGCACAAAACGCTTCCAAAAACCCAAAAGATGCTATGCGGTAGTAAAAAAGGAAAAAAGTAAACGTACTTATACGTACCGAATTAAACGACGCCGACGTCGAGCGGCGTCGGCGTAACCGCGCGCGTTGCATTATGAAACATTTTCCCGCTAAATTCAGTGGCGAAATTTTTCCGCTAAATTTAGCGGGAAAATTTACCCGGTAAATTTGGAGGAAAAACTTTTCCGCTATGTTTAGCGGAAAATTTTTTTCCCTAAATTTAGTGAGGAAATATTTCCGCTCAATTTAGCGGGAATGTTCCCCGCTAAATTTAGCGGAGAAAGTTACGCTAAATTTAGCGAAAATTTCCCGCTAAATGGGAGGCAGCAAGCGAAAAGGGGAGGGCACGGAGGGGGAGGAGCGGTATACCCTCCCATCCGTACCCTCCCTCCTTCTCCTCAAGAGCTGCGCTCTAATTCGGTGTTACAGATAATTGTAAACGTCTTTAATTTTGTTTGTTTGTTTGTTTGCACGCTTAATTAAAAGTATAAAATTTGTTTTCATCGATAACTATAGCATAATATTGCCTTAGAATATAAGGCACATCATTACAGAGATTTATTCTTGCTTCGGTTCTCGCGTAGTCTCCTTCGAGCAACGTGCATACCGACCGTTTTACAAGGACCGAAACCGAAACCGAAACCTTTCGTAAGATGACCCCCTTATCGATAACGCGTTATTTTGCTTAAACCTTTATAGGAAGCTGAAACGGAAATTAAAAGGTAGAAGGGACAGATGCGTACGTTTTCGACGCCAAAGATAAAGTGACAATAAGATAAATATTATCAAATGGTTTCGCTCGAGCTAAACCGTGTAACTTCCATCCAACCGAACAAAAGTTGTTCACGACCTGCCGCTGAAGAGTACCATCATCTTCCATCTTTCAACCCCTTTCTTCGATGGCGGCTGAACGCGTGAAAACGCCGGAAAACGGAGTGCTCTTTTCCCTGATAACCCGCCCCCACTTTTCAAGTAGAGGTGTAACAAAAGGCACTAGAAAGAGGCGAACTGTTTGTACCACTCGAACGCGCATTCCCAAGAAGAAGAAAAAAAGAAGAAAGCACAAACATTAAGGAAGCATTCACTTCCGGAAACTGGCGACAAAGAATAAAAACGATATAATCTCACTCGCGCGTATCGTTAACAATTACAAGCCACGGATGAAGACAGCGGTTTGAAAAACGTGTTCAAAAGAGACCATTTACATTTCTTTTTCATTCTACAGAGAAAAAATATATCAACGTTCTATTTGTGCTTAAAAATTGAACAAAAGAGTGTAGAAGTGGGGACAAACTGCTTCTCGTAAAGAAATATGTATATATATATTTTTTAAATATTATTTAATAAATATTTTTACCATAAAAGGAGAAGGGGTTGAAAGGTTGTACAAACGTATGTGTAAAGCAACAAAAAAAAAAAAAAAACAAGACATAAAAGGGTAGGAGTCAGGAAAGTTCAAAAGCGAGCGGCGCGCCGCCTGCACCGCGTTCTCGTCGACGGAGATACATGTATATGTGAAAGCGTTCGGAAATTACTATTTTCGCCACCCCCAACAATACCTTGTCTCATTTTGCTCGCTTTCAAAGGCAAATCTCGAAAATCATCAAAAATCGAAACATTCCCCAAAAACGAACAAAAAAAGAAAAGCCAAAAACTTTTCGTTTTTTGTGTTTTTTTTCTTCGATACGTTCTTTTGTGCTCGAACTTGGAGGCTCCAAACGTAATTTGAGACGAAGCGTCGCCACGCGGTTCGAAATTATTTCGAATCACCCTTTCGCTCGAATATCACGGTGTTGAAGGGGAAAATATTAAGAATAAATAAATAAATAAATAAAAAATCCCCAATCTCTCTGAAAACGCGCTCTTTGACAAAGCAAAATAATCAAAATCAGGAGGTGAAGCGAGAAAACAAGAATTAAAATAAAATAAAACGGGAGAGAGGTGCTTTGTTCGTTTTTCAAGGCGCATCAGCAGGCATGGCAAAGGTGGCAAAGAAATAAGAAGGTGGCCCCGAGCACCAGCGCAATCCGAATCGAGCCACAAAGGGTTCAGTCGTCCATCGCGTCATTAACGAGAGCGGGACGCGGAAAATATGTGCACCGCTCTCGCGACGCTTTGCTCCGAGTCACTGGCGTCGACGACGACGACGCCCTGCCTGCTGCTGCTGCTTGAGGACCGCATAGGCAGAATGCTGCTCGCGCTCTTTCCCTCCTTCTGATTTTATCCGTACTTCTTCACGCGGTTCTGGTCCGCGAGTACGTCCGTCCCCCCCCCCCCAGAAGCAGCGGTCCTCGGCGACGAGAGCGCCGCTTTTGTTGAGAGCCGTACGGAAACGTGTTCCGACAGGTCGTGTGCCCACCGGAAAAAAAAAAAAAAGAAAAAGAAAAAAAAAGTTTTATCCCGACCGCGACAAAACACGCGAATCTGTGAGACGGGATTGTCGTTTAATGTGACACGCCGCACTCGAATGAATTCTCGCGCGTTACAAAAAGTGCCACGAAAATGGCACCCACGATAAAAGTTTTTTTTTCTTCTTCGTTTCTTTTTTTACAATCAACCTCCCTTAACCTGCTCTCCGGTGCTTCCTCTAAGACAGTATCGTCACAAAGCGAACGTGTGACATTAACGAGAAGCGGGGGTGGGGAGCGCCGAAATATCGGCACACGGAAGTGCACGGAGTGCACACAAGTGCACACGCGGATCTTCTGTGCGCTGGCGAGGGAGGAGAACCACAAGCCTGACCAGGACATATACTGGTGCGCGACAAGAATGTTTTGTCCCGTGAAAGTTCATACTCAAATCTCACGGTCTTCGAAAAGATATCATCCGGTTTGTCCCTATGTTCGTCGCATTGCCTCGACACATTTCCCGGTTTGTTTTGACTGAGACACACCCCGTACTTTGTTTCAACTTACAATGAACCGTAGAGGACGCGAGGAGCCATCGAAGCCAAGCCAGGGCCGCGTTGGTGTCCCGCGACTGTTGGCAGGGGCGCTGCCACGACTTGGGCGCGTATAGTCACGTGATTCATTCCCGACACTTTATTGGCTAGCTGGGATGACTCGTGGCATCCGACAGGGTCCACCGGAAGATGAAACGGAATATAACACGTTGGTTCTTCTTCCTATCCCGTCTTCGTGGTCGAGCCAGTGGTTCGATCGGGGCTGTAACTCATCCAGGAGCTCAGCTATACCGCCTTCATATACCCTTGAGCGGGAGCAGAGTTTAACTCCAACTGCACTGACCATAATGAAAACTCTACCTCTAAGAAAGCGACGATGTGCTATAGCGTAAATTCTTAACTGTAATACACGAGCACTGGCCGTTCCGTGCTGCCAACACCCCATAGCAGACGCTCCCGGAAACACCAACCAACACGTGTGTGTGTGATCTTAATCAGAAGGATAGCTTTCCGCCTCTCCATAAATCTGCGGCGTTTCGGCAAGGGCTTGCCAGCGGCAACGTTCCTCATATCGTAGCTAACACAATCCGCGAGAGTACGATGCGAGGTGCGGCCAACGCATCGAAAGTTGTGAAATTAAAAACAGCGCAGAGACAGACGAAGGACAAGCAGATGCACACAGACAGAGCGCTGACTTACAACTGTAATTTGATTGGAAGGACACACAAAATATCGTTGTGACGTCGCTATTCTCCTCCCAGAATATTATACAAGATTAACGCGTCACTCAAAATTTTTACAAAAGCAGCTCTCCTCTCCTCCTCTTACATGGTGGTCAAAAGTACACGATGTGACGTCAATGCAAGCCATGTATACACTGCTCATTGGCACAGCTTCCCTCCTCGCACCATGAAATAAAATACGCCTCTAAGATTTCTTTTGCCATCTTTGTTCCATGTCTACTCAGCATCGTTGTTCCCTATGAAATTGAATTGCAGCCACACTTAGCACACCATATCTCCAAATGACCCCCCCCCTCCCCCGGGTCACGAATTAACAGATCGGGCAATATCTATAATTGCAAGCAGGGAAAGTACGCATGCGAGGTGGTTAGTAAACATAATTGAAAGAAAACCTGTGAATAAACTCAGCTGCGTTTGAGATTCTGTGTCGTACTGTCGATTTTTTTTTTTTTTTTTTGCTCGGAGCTTTTTTGCTCAGGTCTATGTCCTCGCGGCGTCGGCGTCGTAGTCCGCACTCACACTACGCATGCGCAACTCTCCTCCTTCCCTCTCTCCAACAGCTGCGCGTTGCTCTCTCCGCTCTCTCTCTGCTACCAGCTGCGTGCACTTCGCGTGGTTCGCTTCTGCTCACAGCGCGCGCATGCGCAACTCTCTCCTTCTAGTCTCCTCTCCTTCAAGTGTGAATATAAGCAGCGGTAACACGCGTTCCCCGGAGGAGTGAAAGGAGGATAGTTTTGGGCGCAGCGGGTCGCAGCGCCACGCCAGGGCTTTCCAGTGGGGTGGGCTTGTCCCAGCAACTCTGCGGCTGTCGTGCTGCTAGCGTTTCTAGGCCGCTAGCGTCCGCCGCAGCCCAAATCCGGCCGGCCAAAGAAATCAGTCAACAAGGGAATAAATTAATTACGATCCGCGATGCTCCGCATCACCCCATAGTTCCCCTCAGGGAAGATGAGTGTAATTTTTTACCCTTTCACAGGTCAACGACATTTGGTATACCCAACACCCACTTGTCACATGACAAACCTTTTTTTTTCGGTGGTTTATTTCTTAGAGCTTGACCATACGGCCTTCCTTTATCAGCATCAAATGTCCCTTAAAAGATCACTGAATTGTAAAAAAAGTGTTTTTAAAGAAAATATGTTTTAATTTTTTTTTCAGTTTTTGTTTTTCATGTTTACGCCGTTAGGCAGGATGTAGATGGGTGTAGCCCTGCTCTAGGTTCCGCCAGGTGCTTACAAAACTAAGCACCTTTTCTCGGCTCTCATTGGTTGGAGAGATGATTAACGTGTGAAATGTTGGCCCGTAAAATCGTCTCTCCGTATCGTAATAGCGTTTTAATCAACAATATTTTTTTAATGTCTGACAAACAAGTAATTTAGATAGAGTCATTATTGTTCTCAGAAATATCCCGAGACTGCCTTTCCGCTTTTGGTTCCAACGATAACATACACGGGTGGTTGCCGGCGTTTGCGGCGTGCTCAAGGAGCATAGCTCGTTGCCCTCGTTTATTTTTACGAGTGCAAGTCGTTCTGCATTCACCCAGGTGTTTAAGGAAGATCTCTGAACCGACCCAGTTTGCAGCAAAGAACTGTCGCAAGTAGGCGCCTTTGGAAGCGCTGTGCGGCTGCTTGGGTTCGTAGCGGGACTGGCCTAAGCCTAGCGTCTTGCTTCAACTATGCAGGTTGATCCAGCTTGATTTGTTCCTTTGCGCGTGTTGATGATGAATACAAATGTTGTTTTTCCCGTCAAGTCGGTCCCGCTGTTCTGTGAATTGTGCAACCGTTTCGATTGCAAACATTTCATACCGAGAAGATACCTACACAAATGGCAATCGGGCGTTAGGCTCACATCAAGTTTGTCCATGTTCCCGTCACTTTGCTTCCAAAGGCAAGTAGCCCTCAAGTTTTGAAGTGCACCCGGCCTACCGAAGCGAATATTTTTACGTCGCGTTTGAATTGTGCGTCAAGACGCTCACCCACCTTGCTCGCAAATGCCATGCGAAAAAAAAAATTACAAGGACAGTAAAGCTGGATGGACTGTATATTCATTTTGTCGACTTTTTTAGTCCTCGGTCGCTTATTAGTAATTACCGCACATCGACAGATGCTGACTGACGCTTGTATTAGACTGCGGCTTGTGCATGGTGGAACGCTAGAACGTCGCTTTCATGGTCGCGTCTTCTGAGCGTCGCAGAAGTTTCTAGACGGGGATGGAATAGCAGACGGACGAAGGCGAAAATGCACGCCGACGCGCAGCTTTCGTGTCCACGTCTCACAGGCATCGCAGACGACGATAGACGGTGGTGAAATAGCAGAAGATGCCGGCGACTGCCGCGCTTCTGCTCGCACATAGCCTCCTCTATTCTCACAAAGCCTGGCAGTTCGACGACGGAGCCACAGAGTGGCCGGTCGCAGATTTAAGCGCGAGGATCTGGTAGCACAAAGCATCAAAGAGCTCTTTCTCGAGGAACCTGGACGTCAGCGCACAGCTCTTGCAGCGGCGAGGACCCGAAACACACTTGTTCGCTCGGAAGAAGTGTGTTTCGGCGTCTCGCCGCAGTGTGGCGCCACTCACGGGGCTCTCCTCTCAACCGTTGTCCGCCGTTCCACCTTTTTCATTTTGGCGGCCTCTTTTCGTGGCGATCTGCCAGGCTTTGTCAGTATATAGGAGGCTATGGCTCGCAAGACTAGCAGGCTGTGTCAGACGCCAGACTAGATGCACCGGATGTCGCGAAAGGGAGTAACCAGACCTCAGAGCGTGTTCGGCCGAGTAGCCAAGTCAATCCAGTAGTAATGGGCGGAGCCACTGATATGGGGGAGGGGCTTAAACGGGCCGTGACCTCCATCTAAATTGCGTCTAAACACCTAAATATTACGCAAAAAAAGTTTTTTTTTCCTGTGATAATTTTTTTTCTTAAACGTGTCCCATATAAGCATTAAAAAAGTTTTTCTTTATCGCAGTGTTCTTTTGAAGAAATGTTCACTCATTCAGCGAGCTCGAAATTAAAGCCAATAATATTGACATTCCTGTGAAACTGACAGTGAAGTCGCACGAGGCTAGCGTACCTTGTGTCGAGAATGACGATAACCTAGCAGTAGTGTGTTCACGATAAAGTGAAGCGCACGAAAGAACAAGTTGCCTGAACTCGTCTATGCGGGTGTGTTCTGACTGGTGATCTTCCGCCAGGTTCAGTAAACACTATAGAAAGTTCTTGCCTTAAAGAAACCTTGAGATACTCTACCAGGGCTTCTGATTTTTGTCTTTCGGTGGATTCGCAGAATTTGTTTCATTCGATCAAGCATGGTTCATTCATCCGCATGTTTTCGATTATTTCTTCTTTGGATACCATCTAGGATGAAGAAAGTGCCCGTGATATAAATCACAACCTTTGGTAGAGTATTGTAATATTAATGCTGTAATAGGACAAAAACCGAACTGGCTTAGGTAAACGTTGTGTCACCAGATAAGCTACTATTCGGCCACCTTCTTGTCTAAAATCGTTGTTGCCAGTTATTTGAAGCTTTCCTTGAAATCACAGAAAAAGCATTTCCGTCTTCCATAGCTGTTAATTAAAGCAGTTTGCGACAGAGCAAAACGGCATCGACTGAGCTTCCCGACACCGCCGTATCTAAAACTCAGGAAGTCGCATTTTCAAATCGTAACTTTACGCCAATAGACCGATCTCACCAGCCAGTTTGACTACGCCACCGCTGCCGCAATGCATCGAGGAGACTTTAGTCTTTTTGCTTGAGCTCTGCTCTTGTGGAGCACGAGACGGCACGAGCCCTCGCATGCACGACCGTCTGCCTCCTGTGAACTAAAGTTATGGCGGCGTCACGCATGCGCCGAACGCCTAGTGATATCGGTCTATCGCGCCAGCTCTGACCTAAAAACAAAATGGCGACGCCCGCAAAGCAATCGGTGAATGGAGTGTCGAAACGCTAAGCGTAACTTATTTTGTGGTTGTAAAATAAACTCGGCGTCTAGTATTTTTCAAGTTTTTCGACTAACTGCAAAGAAAGCTCGTGATGTGCGCACAGCAAGGTTGCACCAGGTTGCACTAGCAACTGGAGCGACCTTGATGTGGCGTGCAACAGAAGTTCCGTCCGGCACACAACATACTGTATCTACGGCACTGTGCCTTGACACTAGGCACGATGGCAAACACCAAGTATCCATCCTCAGCGTATAACGAAATCAGATAATGCAATGAACATGCGAACAAGGAAAGAAAATCTGTGTTTCCGGCCTTAGCTGGTTAGCAATTCAGTTGTCCAATAACAAAATGGAGAGGGAAACAAGATACATTACGGAGTTCGATGCCGCTAATCTTCTGAATCATTCGAGTGTCCAACGTAACAAACACCATCGCTACTAATCCAATCTCGAACGTGCTCGGCATGGAAATCACAGGGACAGCTAGGCGTTCGGAGGCTAAGTACAAAACAAAGACATTGCGTCACTACGCACGTTCCAAGAAGTTCGTAATAGAATCGAGACGGACTGCGCCGATACGCAATTATGTGACGCGAAGTTCATTAATGAAATAAGTGTGAATATGAAACAAAAAGAGCACTATTGTTACAATCTTGGATGTGTAGCTCCTTCTTTGTCATCTATTTTTTGTCATTGTTTCCCCGTAAATTGATTAGGGATGCAACCAGTTCACATCGTGCACGTAAACAGTTCAAGATCGCAAGCCCTAGAGCGGACATCCGCAATGAGTCGGAACATCATTAAGGAACTTCCTGTCCAGCGAAACACCTATCGACTTCATTGCACTTACAAACGGCACATAACTAAAAAATTGTACAGAAACTTCTTTGTTTTACTGCAAACAATGTGATGCATCAAAGAACGCTCAGTTTCAGCCCAAATGTAGCGCTAGGGGACCGGACTACATACCATAATTTGAGAAGTAATCGTTATCTTATTTTAAACATTACAAAATGTTTTTTTTAATACTTTTGATGGGAAAATGGGGCGCATTCCCAGTAGTTGACGCCATGCATTCCAGTGTATTCAAGAGCTTCGTCGGCAGCCTTTTTACGTTTTATGTTTTTCCGAAGATCACTTATACAGTTTTATTCAGGTAACAACAAGCTTTTAAACTCTGCCTTGGACCGCTAGCTCTACATTTGGGAGGAGACTGAGCGCTCGGCGATAAGTATAAGTATTGCGCTGAAAAACAAAAACACGAAGCTTTACTCGGTGACACACTGTACTACGCAGTTAATTTTTATGACTCACCAATGAGTAAACAGCCAAATATACTGCTAGACGCGCTTTAAAAATGAACCAATTTTTACGGGCATTTAATTAATTTTTATATTTTAAGCGATCAAATACAACACGAAGTTCCTGACCAACGACGGCGTTCGATAACGCGGCCACCAATCGCATTGTCCAAACACACAGGTGTTCAGTTCTAAAGGTACACGGCCAACTTCCTGGGACTTTCTGTGGAATAAAAGGTTTTCGAGGAAATATGAAAATTCTCATTGATTTGCGTTTTACGATACGCGGACAATTACAGTCTTCGGGAACATTACGATCTTTGACGAGAAAAGTAGAAATCTATATTTCGTGAATGTGGCCCAAATGATTTGAGGCCAGAAAATTTGGCGAGCCGTGGAATAAAAACTATACGCGTCCAAAAAGTTTACTTACAGCTTATTGGTATTTTACGACTGTCCTCCACAATATTCCTATAGGGAACATAGCTATGTTTGTTCTTGTTCACTCGAAATTCTCCTTTTAGTGCATCGCCGAGGCGTTGTGCCCAAGAGGGTTGGGAATGTGATGTCGCGCACGTTTGTCAAACCTTAGCTTCGATGTTGAACCTCGAGTTTCCACTGATTCGGCGAACCTTCGAACTTGCGACAAAGTTCGACTTGTTAAACAGTGTTTGTTGCCCGACTTCTAGACAAGAATTTAAAGTTTCGAGGGAAGGTATTTATGACATAACTTGTTTTGAACTTGAGGTATATTAAATGTTTACACAACCTAGAAGCAAACGTACGAACTTTTAGTAATTTAGACTTAGTCACTGACAAGGCGAGAATGGGATAGGAGAGCACGAATTGTCCCGCGTCCATCGCGAGCTTTCTACGTTCAACGACGCTTCGGCGCTACGTGCACGTCGAGCGCGCGCGCACGCAGTCAAAGCACGGCGGAAGGTGCTGGAGGCATTCGAAAGACACGCCCTGTCGTTCTTCCTCATTCAGTGACTATATTTCGTTGAAATTGCGCACCCCTGTCCCCTCCAGGGGGCGACAGCTCGTTTATAATACACACAATAGTGGAACTTACGTGGAACTTCTCTCTCAAACTTCGAGTTGAAAATTAAAAGATGCGAAACCTGGCCGAGGCTCGACCCCTGACGAGGTTCGCGACATCCGTATAGTTATGCCTAGAGCCACTAAATGAGCTGCGCTTAGTGTATCGGCACTCCGTTCCCTGACATTGTTGTGGGCGCCGCCATTTTGGCTCGTATGCAGAACAGACGCAACTGCCGATCGTCATGATTCAAAAGTGCGACTTCCTCAGCATTAGATTCGGTGTTAGGAAGGTCATGTAATATTGCTTTGCTCTGTCGCGAACTGTTTAAACCCTTGTGGAGGGCGGAAAAGCGTTTCCTGTGATTTCAGATAAAGCTTCAGATAACTGGCAACCATGATTTCAAGACACAATATGGCGAAGTGTCGTTACTCTGAAGCGTAGCTTATTTAATGGCACTAGTTATGCCATTTCGTTATGCGTGAAGAGGATATGCACGTGTTTCGCGTTACTCGGTGTTTTTGCGTGTGGCGATTATGCCAAAGTGTCCAATCGTAATGGTTAGGCACTGCAGTTCGAGACAGCCTATACGAGCACGCACAGATCGACACAGGTGATGATGCATTGACCGCTCTAATCGCGGGCAGCCTAAGAAATGCGGGGATTATTACTCGCTTCTTCGTGATTCGTTCTTCGTCGTTCTTATCGATTAACCCTTCGATATCACTGCATTTGCTCGGGACGCCACGCCGTGCGTTGTTTAATTAAGCTGGCAGTGACTGGAGTCTCGACCGCAACAACTGTAGTCAGTCTCGTACGAGCTGCTCGAAAGTAGTAGCCGGTTACAATTACAAAAACTATCGATTAAAAAGTGTTCAATTAGATTACTCGATTACGTGAGAGGCAAAGTATAATTGAGCGTTTCTTGAAAAGGTAAATGTTACTATTTCGATTGCTTCAGATGTTAAAAAAGCCAGATTTTTCTGTCGTTTTTAAAACGGGACTTTCGTACTTTCTGTTCGTTATTGGATTAGAACCAACGTATTACAAACCACTCATCCTCTCAATCTCTCAGTTTTGATAGTTATCCCATAGTCGGAAACTTGGTTCGAAAATTCCCTGTTAAGAAGCTCGTAAAAGCCAGGGGGGGGGGGCATTAGTAGAAGAGGAGATAAAAATGGTTGTCAGTACCTAAAAACGTACTCAGATTATTCTTGCGATTACTTACTAATAAATGTAATCATACGATTACAAAATCGCTCCGAAAAATATTCGATTACGAGTAATTTTATTGCTAGGAATGAGTGCCGTCCAAGTCTGACTGCAGTTGAGTTGACCGTCGTTGGAACACCCGACGTGTCAACCGAGACGGTGTCTGCTGAAGTGCACACTACCAGAAAATGTCCGAGAGGACTACGGACACAAAAGGCTAACCCGAGTCAGTGAGTGCGTATAAAACCAGCGAACATTTTCAACGGCTCTTACTACGCTTCGCCGCCAGATGAGCGTCGCGGTTCAGGTCTCCTCGGTGCAGCTCTGTGACGTTGTTCGAGGGTGGCGAAAACGTTCTTAGACCGTGCACGTCGCGTGTGGCTGTTACGTCGACAATTAAGGCGCACGGGTCATTGCCTTAATTGCCCATTTGCCAACGATTCCACAAACCCAAGCTCGTAGCAAAAAAAATATAATAACGAATAAAGAGAGTTAATTAAGTGCAAAATGTTTGAAAAAGATTCTGCGAGAGTCACCGCGATCAAGACGGGACCAATGTCCAAATTCCGCGAGTACACTTTTCTGCTGGACGAGCGACATGCAAAACCGCGATCCATGGGACGAGCGACTATCCGAGACTGGCGGTAAAAAGTTAAAGACGACACATTCCTACCGCAGGATAAACTCTAAACCGGAGAATAAACAAAAAAGATGTTTAAAATCACAAAAAAAATCGCATAAAGAAAAAGCGCAGCGTTATAACTGCCGGCTGCTGGAACGGAAGATTCTCGGTGCCACAAGACCCGAAATGGAGACTGTATGACAACAATGGAGGCGAAACCCGCGAGGGCTATAAACATGCAGGCACGCGAACGGAGAGAAATTAGCCCCAGTCCTTTGAATTCTCTCCCCTTTTATACTTTAGTTTTCAGATATCGCGGCTCCTCAGCCACAAACACGCAAGCACAGGCACGAAGACAGCACCGCTGTCGAGTGAGATCAGGCACGATGACGTTCATCAGGCAACCATGCGGGGACGTCTCTTTTTAATGGTGCCTCCTTTCACCCTCTAACCTTTCCTTTTCATTCCAACATTTTTTTCTTTTCGTTTTTACTTTTATTCAACAACTTTGCATACTCTTAAAAAGTCGTACGGCCCACGTTCCGTTCTACTTGTTTCGTTTCTTCGGAGGCGATAAATCCGCGCCGAGCGAAGAAGCAAAGGAAGAGATGCCAAAGAGCCGAGTGTAGACAACCGTGAGGAAGGGATGAATCCTCCTGGGACGTCGCCGCCGCCGCCGGCGCTACCGACGCGCTGCTTTCAAGATTAGCGGCCCAGAAAATTAAGGGGAAAAGCCAGGCGTGCGGACGGAGTCTGCGACCGCTCCAACTCACCATTGCGGCTCGTGTAGCGCCGAGCAACGGAGGTTAACCGCGGGGGAGGAAAAGGGGTGGTCATGCCCAGGGCCAGGAAGCCCTAGAACGAGGCAGAAACGCACATACACGCTTCGGGCTTCTCGGGGCGAGTGTGGAGAATGACCACCCGCTATTAGTGGGACACACAAGCGACAATGGGGCAGCGTGCCGCGCCTCTTGTGTTCGACACTATGCGCCGCCATCCGTTGTGCGTTGGGGGAGGGAGCCGGGGGCTGACACCCGGAAGCTGGAAAGAGATGCTTCAGAGAGAAAGAGAAAATAAGGAAAATAATACGAGACACTGAAAAAGAACAAAAGCGGGCAGCAAGCTTAACAAACACGATAAATGAGCGGTCTATCCTTTGTATAGGAGGAGGGAAAAGACAAAGGCGTGTGCGAGAAAGAAAGGAGATAGAGAGAGAGAAAAGGTCGACGCTATGAGAGTCAATTTAACGCCGAAGGTGCAGGGGGACTCGAGCGACGGAAACTTCTTTCGAATTCGTTGGAGTGAAAACGCTGGACATTGGAGAGAGGAAAGGAGGGGGTGACAACGGCACTTTGCACGCCCCCTCGAGACAGACAAACTACGCTTTTGCTAAGACCGAAATGACACAATCATTTTTTTTTTCGAGACTGTCTTTGCATTTTTTACAAAACGTGTAAGCAAATTAGCAAAATAAAGTATGGTTTTCTTTCTCTCTCTTCTCTCTCTTTCTTTTTCTTATTAAAAAATAGAGTCGCCCGCGTTCTATGAAAGTTATAATAAAAACCAAAGAGAGTCTGCAAAGAAAAACAACAACTATCGCTTGCATTGTTTTCATTTCAATTTCCACCTCCAGATTCACATATAGACATATATTTATATATTCAATTGAACGAGCGAAGTATACCATAAAAGCGCTTTTAAAAGAGCGCCGAAGTCTTCCTCTGCCGTCAGAGCGAGGAGGAAAGCTGAGAGGAAGTGTGACGTCATCTCCAGGGATCTTGGCTTCTCTGCGTTTTTCGCGAAACTGCCCACCAACATGCTTGCGGTTCGCCTTTTTCTCTCTCGTTGTTTGCTAGCCTGTTTGTTAGCGCAGGTAGTTCGTCCTTGCGCTTGTTTTGCCGTAACTTGCAGGTGTGTTATAGCTTTACGGCCCTGCCTAACTTTTATTCTCGTACTCCGGCGTTTTCTTCATATGTTCCTCCTAAGTTCCCGAATGTTTCTTCTAAGTTGAGTTCCGTGATTTTTCCAGCTCTGGCCTAAGGAATTCTATTTCCCGTCTTGATAATGTTAGAGAAGCCGATTAGATGTTCTTTCTTGCGTTCTCGATGAGGAAAGCCTCGATAATTTCGCGTCCGTAGCGTTGACGCTGAGCACCTTTGATTATCGTGCAGCCGAAATTGGGAACGCATCCGAAACAATCTTTCGCGTGTGCCGCGATAGGGTGCGTGGAGTACTCGGCTCGCGAAGTTGCCTCGTCGTTATGCTCGCGAAGCCGATCATTGATGCACCGGCCTGTTTGACCGATGTACTCGGCTCCGCATTGGAGGGGTACCGAGTATACTTTTCTAGCCCACACTCTCTAAATTGGGTGGTGTGTTCCTTCTCGCAAGGTGGCTTGGATTTTCTCTGGTTGATCATGTTACACAGGCTTGCCAGTTTGAACCTGCATGAGAAGACAACTTCGGTGTCGAAGCGTGTGGCGATAGATCGGATGCGGTGTGACACGTTGTGAATGATACGCAATGGTGACGATCTTTTTTCGTGCGGGAGAGTTTTGTTTTATCTTGCTGGGGGTGATGAGCCGGTGAAAACATGAAACAAGACGCTCCACTGGATACCCGAATTTCAGAAGTCGTAGGGTTTGGTTAATTATGCTCTCCGTTGCGGTATGCTGACATGATTTCGTTTTTGTCAAGATTAGTAACGCGTTGATCACTCCAAACTTGACCGACTTGAAGTGAGCACTTTCGAAAGGAAGAAATGGTTTTTCCGATCGTTGCTTGAGCGCCCAGCAAACACCGGGATTTCGTTTTTGTCACTCGTAGGTCCAGAAATTGGCAACTTGTCCATAAAGCCTGGCAGCACAGCGGTGGTGACACTTTCAAAGAGTGTGGTCGTCCGTGTACGTCTTTTTGTTTTTGTTCTTTCGTTTTTAAGTGTTTATTATAACAACGCGCTCGAATTACCTTTTTTAACCATAGATTTGATCCTTCCACGCCACTGGAAGGTGGTCACAAGTAATGTGTGATTGTCACACATTGTTGTTTTGCCTCAACTACATTTTCTCGCGTATTCCAAGTTAAAATGTTTTTTTTATTTTTTTTTATTTTGTTTCGCATACCAGATACGTAACCCACGTGACTGAGGACGAAAGGAAACGAAAAACGTCTATACTCCGTTTACCCTTAAAGGGATTGTCTGGTGATATCAGGAAGTTACTAAGTTCTAAGGTTTTGCGCTGGTGCACGTAGCGTGGGCTGAAATATAGTCAGATGTAATATTTATTTCATTAAAAGGCGCCTCAACATTTGCTAAATCAATTATGAACATCAATACGCAACTGCAAGCCACATTTCGCAAGTATGCATGGCTGGTCGTGTCGTGACGTCACATCAGGCAAGATAACGTCAAAGCCGCAGGCATGGACTTCTTCCCGGTTTTGATCAATGTGGTTGATGGTGCGAACAAAGAGCATCGTCGAAGAACTGAGCTTCCCTCAATACCGCAATTCTTGTCTTTCTTAGAACCAAGTTATTTTACTGAGACAGCAATCAAAAGCTGATGTGGCTCTCTTTGCCTGATGCCAACGAAATCGCCGTGTGTTTTGTGGGTGCAATCTGAGCAGCTGGGCTCTCTTTTAAAATTGAATCACTTGTTCGGAGGAGGATCGAGATTTCGGATATTGTGCGTCAGATATTCTTAAAACAATGGACCTTTTTCGAGTAACGAGCGCCGCCTGTGGAGTTGTCTGCGAACTACAAATGAAGGGCAGCCCAATATGCGTCCTCCCGTCAAAACACATTGGCATCGTGCCAGTTGTATCGGTTTTCAGTACTTTTTATACCCCAAACTACCGATACTAAAAAACGAAGCGTCAAAATAGACTAAATAGGCGCGAAGATAGAATGTTGTTTTCGCCATTTTCGCAGGGCACTGTCCCGGTGCCCTGCGAAAATGGCGACAGCGGGAGTGTACGCATGCGCAGGAGCTTACTGGAAAAAGGTCCATTACAATATAACGTAGTTGTTTTTCTGAAGCACAAGCTTCTACCGGACAATTTTTTTAATATTTACCGATCCGACAGAGCAGACTGCCGAGTGGGCATGGCATGTTCATGCACCTAGCAACAGAAATATTCCAAGTCAGATGCTATCTCTTCACGACGCCCTCGAGATAGTTTGGGTTTCTTTGAAGCCCTGTTTCGTCCAACCGATGCTTCTGTGGACGTTTCGCAAATTACTTTGATGAGTTGTCTTTTTTGACAGTGCATCATCCAATCAGTTATTTCGTTCTTTTCTGTTCGATGACTGTAACCTTTTGGTATAGACTGGAATACCTCGGAGCTAACTTGTTCCGGACAGGCGAATATAAACCGCGATTTTATCGACTTGTGCTTTTCCTTTAATCTCGTCCATGCTAGTTTCTTTTCCTATAACGAATCACCCACACAAGTCCAAATTTTCTTGATTCAGTACTTGCCACTGATCCTCGTTTAGTTAGGTCATTATTGTCCTCTATGAATGACATTATTGACCATAAAGTTTTATAAAAAAAGCTGTTAATGTGCAGGCGAGCTGGTGTGTTATACACGATGATCGAAACTCAGACTGGTTTGAAAAACAGAACACTCGTGATGGAGAAAGAGAAATGGACAGACAACGTCTGTCCTCTTTTCTTCCTCTTTCACGAGTGTTCTATTTTTCAAGCCACAGTCTCAGGTTTCAATCATCATGTATAAAGTTCTGCATGGCTTTATTGATATTAAGCCGCTGAAGTCAGTTTGTTTTTGTAGGTAAAGAATGGGCCAAAATCGCGGGTGCCGCCACACTGATTCTCGAAGATACGCAAGCATTTCGCGCAACAGTTATACAAAGCGTCCACCCCCCCCCCCCCCCCACAAAAAAATGAATAAAATAAACTGCGAATCGTTGAACGCACATTTTCTACCCAAATATAGTACTAGACGTTCGAACCAGATGCCAAAGTTTCAGCACTAACTGCAATCTAATTCGAGGGTTATAAGTGATTTTCTCCAATAATTCAATGGGAAAATGGCTGCTGACGGAGCTATCGAATACATGAAGCTCTATGACGCCAGAAACCGAAAAAGGGCGAAAATGGACCCCATTTTCCCATTGATATTTTCAAAGGATCACATATAACTTTTCAATAAGATATTCGTTCGCACTGAAGCATTGGCATCTGGTTCGAACCTCGAGTGCTACATTGGGGCGGAAAATGAGCATTCGGCGACGCATATTTTATTTTTGCGGTAAAAATAAACTGTAAATTTTTTCGAGGGACAACCCGTATATCAGAAAGCATGGTGAATGCAGCCTCTTAGCACGTTTATGCGGGATGAACATTAGCCGAAACCGCTCTTCTCCCTGGCGCAGGCAGATCAGTTCACTCAGCGCGTGCATAAAAGACGTGCGCGCGATGTGCGGAAAACAACAGAGGCCTTTCGTTGTTGTGCATACATGTTGTGCACACGGGGGCGACGACACCGGGCGCTTACGGCCCGGTGACTTGGTCAGACGACTGCGCGTCAAGAACGGCGTGGCAGGCCGAAGGACGGAACCGCAGCCCGTGTGCGTCCACAGGTCTCTAAAGCCAGATGGCAGGAGCTTCCGAGGGCGTCGAAAGTGCGCACCCGCACGCCGGCCCCTGACCTAACACCAAGCAAACGACGTGCAGTGGGTGACAGCGGAGGCTAGGGCGTACTTGGGCCGCCGGCGGACGGCGCCGGCGGCGTGTACGCCGTGGCCTAAGGTGGGTTAATATTTCTTTTAATGAGCCATCCGTAGAATGCCTCCGCGAAGCGTCGTGAACTAGGAGGGGTGGAGGGACGGGAGTTGACACAAACCCCCGTAATACACCCGCCGTCCCCCACTGCGCGGCGCCGATATTGGCGAAGTAGGGACGTCTCCGGCGATCTTCGGTTGCTACGTCGGGCTGTGGCACCATCCCGTGGCGACGTTGCGAACTTTGTACACGTGTTCTCCAACCAGTGCAATGTCAGCGCAGGTACCAGGGCACTAATTCTAACGCATTAATACGTTTGTACCCGAGAGGTAACTATGAGATAATTACCCGCCAGTTCTCCGACTACTTTATTTCGTTCAATGAGACCTTTGATCATTATGATGCTAATGAAAATTATCTTAGAACGAATTACCTGAACTTGTCGAACGCTACGTACCATGCACAACTATTCAATCTAATGCGTCTAAGCCATATGGCTCTACAAACTCACTTTACCGCCTTTCTAACAAACAGAAAAGAGTGTTGAGGAATGCCAAAATGGTAAATACGCCGGAAGTCTGGCTTAAGCATGCCACTTGTTCATCTTATTACGAGTAGGCGTTGCGTGAGCTTAAACATCTATTCTTGCACCACATTCTACCTACCATGTTACTGAACAACCCTCGTCAATTTCGGAGTGTTATTAACGACACGCCATTATCAGACACCAGTCTTGTGGGTAGTCTTGGTGACCAGATATTGAATAATAAATGTGCCAATGTCTTGAACAGTGTATTTTATGATGCCTTTACTGTACCTTAACATATCACGTTAAATTTCCTTGTTCAAACAATTTTTTTCCCTTTTTTGTATCAATGGACTTTATTTTTGTAAGTTTTGATGGAATAATGAATATTATTGAATCTATGAAAATGTCTTCATCCTGCAGTATTGATAACATTAACGTCAAACTTCTAACCAACACTAAACTAATATTTGTAATTTTCCTCACAAAAACATTTTAGCGGTCCCTGGAGACCCTCCGATTGGAAAATCGGTGACGACAGTCCAGTTCCAGGAGTCCGGCAGTAAATCCACTCCACTTAAATACCGCTAGCTTACTAACCCGGGAAAGAGCTAGCACGTTGGCTATACTAACCCGCATTGCTGAAACTTTCTCGAGCGATTCATCTACAAGCACGTTATCAATTTACGAGATTCCTGCGACTTCTTCAATAACGCGCAGTACGGCTTCCGCAAACAACTTTAATGTGAGACCCTAGCTTCTTTTTCTTACTAACGACTCTTGACTCTGGCTTTTCTACTGGTGCTGTTTCTCGTGATTTCGCTACGGCTTTCGACAAGGTGGCACACAATCGTCTTCTCTTTGAACTCTCTTCGCTAAAACTAGATCCCCTTGTTCTAAAAAGGATTTAATAGTTTTCTCAGCAATCGCTCTTAATTTGTTTTCGCTAACAACGCAGCCTCATCTCCCGTCTCTTCCGGCGTTCCACAAGGAACTTTGCTTGGCCCTATTCCTCCCTCTTGACATTTCATCTTCAGTGCATCCTTTCGCGGATGACAGTGATGTTTACCGAAGAATAAAATCTCCCGATGACAATCTCCCACCCCGAAACAACATTGAGAAAATTGCTGACTGTTGTCGTACCTGGCAGATGCCTTTGAACATCAATACGTGTTTGCACACATGTTTCACGCGGTCCTCCTCCCGCCCTGGGACAAAAATAAAGATTAACGGCGTCACTCTTTAGACTATTAACCACTACAAATATCTTGGCGTTTATTTAACTAAAAATCTAACTTGGAATGTTCATGTTGACAAAGTGATATCATCAGCTAATTGCTCTTGGTTATATTCTCCGTCATTTTTAAGCGGCCCCTTCCAACCTCAAAAGGATTCTTTCCATCACGCTTGTTCGACCTAAACTAGAATACGCTCCATCTATCTGGCATCCCCAGATAGACGCAATGAAGCCGTCCAAAATCGTGCAGCTCGCTTCATCCTTTCCGATTACTCCCATTTCTCTAGTGTCACTGCAGTGAAATCTCAATTAACCCTCTCCGATCTTTCCTTACGTCGTAAAATTTCTAGGCTTTGCCACTTTAATAAAGTATATTAGATGCGGAGCATCTCTTGCGCGGGTCTATGTCCCACGGCGTCGTAATCTGCACTCACACTACGCATGTGCAACTCTCCTCTCCTCTCTCCAACAGCTGCGCGTGTTACTCTCTTCGCTCTCTCTCCTACCAGCCGCGTGCACCTCGCGTGCGTTCGCTTCCACTCACACCGCGCGCGCACGCGCAACCCTCCTCCTCTAGTCTCCTCTCCTTCAGCGCGCGTTCCCCCGGAGGATTGAAAGGAGGGATAGCTTTGGGCGCGCGGGTCGCAGTGCCACGCCAGGGCTTTCCAGTGGTGGTGGGCTTTCCCGCAACTCTGCGGCTGTCGTCTGCTAGCGTTTCTCGGCCGCTCGCGTCCGCCGCAGCCCAAATCCGGCCGGCCAAAAGAAATCAGTCAAGAAGGGAATAAATTAATTACGATCCGCGATGCTCCGCATCACCCCATGGTTCCCCTGGGGAAGATGGTGTTATTTTTTTTTCTCCGTTTCTAAGACAGTCTCTCTTTAGCTTACCCGCCTCTGTTTTTTCCAGGCAGGACCACTCATGCAAGAACGCCCGACCCAAGACAAAATCCAATAGCCTATCAGCATTAGCTTCCACCCTAATCGATCATGGACTGGAAAGGCCCTCCCGATAACACCAGGTTTAGCCTCCAACTAGCCTCCAACTTTTACAAGAAGAAAAGAAAAAAAAATGCCGTTTTTTAAACGTTATGTGCGTGGCGTGGCAAATGAAAGCTGTAAAACTCTTGTGACACTTGAATACAGCAGTGCAATGCAGCGACATCCGGATTGCATATTGAATTTCTATACAGAAATGAATATGCAAGGTTTGCACACGTGATGCATTATGAACCATTGTGTCTACATACATTTTTTTTTTCGACAGTCTGACACTCGGGTCAGGTGACACAGCAAAGTTGTAATAGTACGTATATATGTTGGAGACAGCTTTAAAGTGTCAGATCTGCGATAGTGTGACACTACGGTCAGTAGACGCGTGAGGATTTAAATTTTGCAGTTTCAGCTTACACAATAGATTTAAAAAAACATACATAACGCACAAAAATGCGAAAAATACGAAGTTAGTCGAGGTTAGGCATCAATCAGTGTTGGCGGTAACGCGTTACAAGTAACGGCGTTACCGGTAACGCGTTACTTTTTTTGGTAACGAAGTAACGTACTCGTTACTTTTCCAAAGAAGTAACGGGTAACGTACTTACGTTACTTATTTTGAGTAACGTGTAACGAAATTACGTTACGTTACTTTACTTCCTAAAACTTAAAAAAATTAAATTTAATTTTTTTGTGTGTTTTTAAGTGCCCAGTTATAAATTCCTTAGTCAAAAAATGCCGCTGTCCTCCACATCGAGCGCATCCGTTGAACGCCTATTTAGCGTAGGCGCGGACGTGTTTACCAAGAAGCGAGGTAGAATGTCAGATGCCAACTTCGAAATTCAGCTGTTGCTGAAGTACAACAGCGGAGTGTGCTTCGGGTAACGGAGGAACTTGTTCACAGCAACTATCTGTACTTCGACATGTTGTGAATAAAATATATTCAAAGTTTCAATCTCGGCTGGTCTTAATTTCTGTGCTAATGAGGGAGGCCGGTTCTTCTGTTAAGTTCCGTGCCAACATGTTATAAATCAGCTTCATATATACTTCCGCGTTTTTTCTTGTAACTATTCGGGTGAAACCCTAAAAAAGAGAGGGTAATTAAGTTTCCGCATGGACATATTTTAGCTATGGCGCTTACGCACATATCAAACGTCGAAACAGCAAATGTTTTAGTTCGTGAATAAAAAGTAACGCAACAGTAACGTGCGTTACTTTTTATCAGTAACGGTAACGGTAACGCGTTCCTTTTATTTTGAGGTAACGTAGGTCGGTAACGCGTTACTTTTATTTGCAAGTAACGAGTAACGTATTTAGTTACTTTTTTCGGTAACGCCTACAACACTGGGCATCATACATCGGTGTAGTCATATATACGAAGGAAGAAAATGCTTGTCCGTCAAGTGGGCTGGCAAGTTAGGCGATCACTAATGCCTGATTCACATGGTGCAACTTTGCTAGCGACTTTGCATTTGCGGCTTCGTTTGTGCGGCCAAAAAGAAAACGCGGTGGAAGCTGCGGGGTCTGATGTTGCAGCTGCGAAATACCAGGCATAATCGCACCATTCGAATCAGCGAAGAAAGAATAAAAGCACAGGCGAGCTCGTGAAGAACTTCCATCACAACCGGAGGCAGGAGTTTTGTCCGTATTTGTTTTAATCTCGCGTGTCTCCAGTTATGATGGAAATGCGAATCAGGCTTAAGACGGCAGCCATATGGAACATGGGGGTTGTTGCTTTCGTTTCTCGAAACAAAAATAATAATTTACGCAGATTTGTTCCTGAATAACTAATTAAACCACCTATCGGACATGTCGCGTCAAAATGGTTGCACCTGTATGCCTCACATTAAGCTGCGTAAAAAATATCATGTTCACGAGCAGTCCAGCAGTAAGGAAGGCGCTAACACTCGTTCTTTATAAACTCCATATTTAACTTTTTTTTTTAATTGACAATTACTTTTTTTGTGTGTGTTCGCCGCCATCCATCGCATAAATCACAGTCTTCGACTGGTTCTTCAACCCTCCAGCGAAGAAGAAACCGTGCGCACTCCGGCAGAATCAGAGGCTTCGCGGCAGCGCCGAGGGACACCGTCAGCACGAAGATCGGCAAAGTCCTTTCAATTAGGACGGGCGGGCGGGCCCCGCGGCTCTTGCCTCGACTACGGGCGTGTGCCCGCGTGCGGTAGCCGGTCGTTCGGGCGCGGCCGATGAATCGAACGCGGCCGACATGACACGACCGCACGCAATCAGCGCGAGAGCCGATCCGTGTACGAGCCGGGCCAATTAGGCCGTCCCGGGGCAGAGGCGGCCCGCCCAATTGGGGTCTCGCTTCGCAGCTTCCACGCTTCAGTACAGCGCCCGTCGGCTGCCCCAGAAGCGACTCGAACCGATATCACGAGCTCCAGTTACCCCCGCGGTGAAAGATGTGTGTTCTGGTGTCACTGAATGTGACACTAGCGCATTAGGCCATCACCGCACTCCATTACACACGTGCGAAAAAACGAACCTAAAACAGACACACAAAAAATCAAAAATTAAACAAAACATTTTTTTTAAAGAAACGTAGCGCGTGAATGTATTTAGGTAAGAAAGATTGCGGTTATTTTAACGCGACCATATTTGTAGCTTTCGTGCAGCAAATACTCCCGTTCCTCAAAAAAACAGCCTGGAACTATTTTTCCATACTCCGATTTTGTGGTCCCCTTTTCGGACAGCTCTTCGCACATGCGCTTCATGCTTTATACCACGTTTCACCTAGCGATGGAGCGCACCGAACGCTAGGAGCCATCCCAGCTAATCCAGTGCCGTGAACGTGTCACGTGTTCACGCGCGCTCAAGGGACGGTTTGCCGGTGAATGCGGGTGTCTCCTCCCGGCGGCTAAAATCCTCAGCAACTAGGGATTTTTCTGGCCGTTTGACCCGAAGTATCTGGATCCTGCAAAGTAACGCCAAAGACCCCCCCCCCCCCCGTATGGTCGCCATTTTGGTCTATGGAATGAGCAGTGCTCCTGACCTTGGTGAGTAGATCCAAATTGCGGTGGCAGGCTGCTTCGTAAAGACATTCCTTGCATACCGGGATTTCGTTATCCACCCACCACCGCACCGCTATCAGATGTGGTGTCGGCGCTCGACGGTATTGGGAAAATAACCATTTTTGTCACGACGCCACCTTGTTTGAAGCAGCATGGAGGAGGAAAACTTGAGATATAAAAAACCGAAAAGAAAGAGCGTCTCCAGTAAAAAGGTCGTCGCAGAATCGGTGCTTACCGACTGCTGCCGCCGCCTAGCTGATTCTCGAAGCAACATGTCAGCATATCGCACGGCGGTTATATGGCAACAAAGCATGGCGTAATGCAGCCTCTCAGCACTTTTTCCGTCGGGTGAATCCTTCCGAAACGCCTCTCTCTTCCTGGTGCAAGCAGATCGTGGTTATAGTAGAGCGACGGCGACGTAACTCCTTGCAATCGAGGTGCGGGGACAGCGGGCTAGTGGCGGACTTTGGCCGCTGGTGGGGCGCCATGAGGCAGCGTCTATACGGGTGGCCCAAGGGGAAATTCGTTATCTTCTGCAATGGTTTGGCATCCGCAGACCGTCACCGCGAAGAGGCGTGAACGGGGGAACGGGAGGGTGTTAAGCACACGCGCCAGCGATACACCGGCCATCCCCCACTGCGCCCCCAGTGATACACTCCGCGCATCCCCGGCTGCGCGGCGACGAAGTTGGCGCTGAGGGACGACGCCGGCGATCTTCGGCTGCCAAATGGGCATGTGGCGCCAGCTCATGGCGACGCTGCGGATCTCTATAAACGTGTGCTCCAACAGGCCCTAGTCAGCACGTGTGGCAGGGCGCTAGTGATAACGCATTAACATTGCTGCACAGCAATAACGGAAACGGGAGAGAAGCGCTTACCCGACGAGAAACTGAGGGAGAGTAGCGAGACGAGGGAGGGCGGGGGACGTCAGAAGGTCGAGCTGCGATCGAAACAATCTGAGTGTAGACGCCCACTCTATACTTCTCGACCGCGTCCGATTATCAAACGCCGGCATCAAGCGTTCCGCGTTTCGCGTTCTGAACGCGTCTCGAAGTGAGTGAGAGACGCTGGGCAGCTGGCTTTGCGTCTACCCCCTCTAATCATTCCAGTCGGAGCTCGGCGTTCTGACGTCTCCTCCTCTCCCCGGGGCCCCTCGGCGCATGGGTGGGCACTGCGCGTGCGCAGAAACTCAGATTCGCGTCACAGTGAAGCGTCCGCGCGTACGCAGTTGCGGGGACAACAGCGCCGCCGCAGCGGTTTGACGTCATGCGGTTGCGTCTCGGCAGCCTAGCAATGCGGGAGCGCGAGTTCATCTGGGCTTTTGCACAAGGATTACAATGATGTAAGAACGCCGCGCTCTTTGGCTGCCTCGAAAAAATAGTAGATAGTCCCCGAGGCATCTTGCATCGAGGTCTCACCCACTCATCCTTCCAATCAGAGCCAATCAGAGCTCGGCGTCATTCTGACGTCACCGCAGCTCCCGCCTGGGAAGCAGACGACTAGCCCGCAGCCGCATAGCAGGTGCTTCCAAAAAGAACACCGCCCTCGCGGAAGCATATCGAGGGTCCATTAACATAAGTGACACATTCGCTCGAGGAACTATGCGATAAAGACATCCCGGAGCCAGTCAGCATCCCGAAAGTGAAAGCCGTGCTTGCTTGTCTCATGCGCCACACCTTTACCATCACGTCCATAACGTCCGCTTCTCAACAAGAAAAAGAAAAGAAGAAAAGTAGGAAACGAAGACGCACGCGTCCGTCAAATTACGGACGCACGCAAGAACACTTTCCCCGATTTTTAATTTACTCGTCAACGTACGGCTTCGTCCACAGTTGCCACGCCAGTCAACAAAACGGCGAGAGCCTGTTCAAACAGCAGGTAAAAGAGCGAGCGCACCGACAAGAAAAGCCGAGCACGTAAGAAAGCCCAATATCCGGCACCCGCGCCAGTCAACGCGAGGACAGAGTCCCAAATGATATCCCTGCACACGCCGCGGATTCCCGGGAGTCCGTACTCGAGGCGAGACGGACGCTCGAGCCTTTCGTCGCCGGGGGGAGCGTCTAGAACAAAGAGCACTCGAGGCCTCCGCTCCCGCAGGTCAACATTTATGCGGCGCTTCGGCTGGCCTCTGGATTGGCGCCTGTATATTAAAACGAAACCCGTTTGTTCAAAGGGCAGGCTTCACGCAACTTTCGGTTGACGTCGCTGGAAATAGTGTTACTTCTCGATGCACTGTGTTCCTCGTGAAAGACTAAACAAGGGCATGCGAAAAACATAAAAATTATTCTTCGTTTTTTTGTTTGTTTTTCTGTGGTTTAGGTAAGTGCGGATTCTCTTCGGCTCATTTCCGGGATGCGGTGTTTTTCGCTAAAGCTCGAACGAAAGCTCCTCGTGCGAAAAAGTACTTGCCCAGCTCATAGAGTCGACGGGCAAGCCTCTCTTCTTGCTCGCGTCCCCCATGCGCGTGTTTTCATTCAGGCACAGAAGTGGTTCCTTGCACGCACGTGTAGCCCGACTCTCAAAACAGCTAATAAAGCAGCCGGCCTGTCACCATGCCCGCGCGTGACCTTTCGAGCGGCCCACAAAGAATGAATCACTGCGATCTAAATAGAATAATTTCTCTTCGAGCATGAGACCGAGTTAGCCTAGCCTAAATGAAATTCCACGCGCGTCAGCGAGCGAGCGCGTGCGTGGCCCAATGGTTACCGTGTTTGGCTTTCGCGCGGAGGCCCCAGGTTCGATTCCTGGGAGCGGACGCTTCATTTATTTATTCTTTCAATTTAGCGTTTTTGTAAGTCCGAAAACCTTGTCACGATTGAGTTACAATATCTACGAGCCGAACATTTTACGCCGAATGTTTCAGAAGCCCACGCGTGTCTATAAGGGGCTCCGGTGGCGAGCCGGAGCCAGTCTCTCCCAGTGTTCGATCCTACTCTTTCGCCGCCATCGACGCCTGCGACGCTAGCCTTTTTATTTTATTTTAGGCACAAGTTCGCCCCATTAAACGTTTACTCTGCTTCAGTTTTCGTCGCCTCATCAATTGTCATTCGTGACATTTTGGTGGAGGTGCGGGGTATGCAACCCGTGAAGTTTACTCCTCCGAGAACCCGTTCAGCGAGCCCTATTCGAGCACGAACTTTTGTTGAAGGACCCGAGTTCCGTGCCAGCCGCCGACTTCAATAGCCAAGCTCCTGAGTTTAGCTACTCCCGGGAAGGACAGGCAGACAAAACCGACGATGGCCACAAAAAGTGCCCAGTCCACAAGAGCACCTACCCTCCCGTCGCCCCCGACACCGACTCCATTCCATGGCGAAACGCTACGAAGACATCAACGACTGGGTCCAGCAGTACGAACGAGTGGTCCGCCATAACGGATGGAAACCAGAACAGTGCCTTCAAAGCGTTTACTTCGCTTTGGAGGCCACAGCACGGAACTGGTTTGAGAACCACGAAGCGTCGATCACCTTCTGGGACCAACTGAAGGCTGAGCTCCGAGGTACGTTCACCAGTCATACAGCGAAGAGAACGCGCCGAAGAGCTTTTTCAACCGAGAATTCAAGGCGCCTAACGAGAGCGTCGTTAGCATTGTCGAAGATGTTCTTCGACTCAGCAACCGTGCCGATCCTCAAGCCCTCGAAGCAAAGAAGCTGAGAATCCTGATGCGCGGTGTCAAGGAGAACATCTTCACGAGGCCTTGCGCGATGTTCACCTACCACCGTCGAAACGTTTTGTGACGGAGGCGACAAACATTGAACGGGCCCTGCAAGTACGAGCCTCCCACTATCATCGACTTTCTGACGTCGCTGCACCCACGCCGTCCAGCTGCGCTATCAGCTCCAATATCCCGGAGATCCGTGAAATCATCCGGGACATCGTCCGTGAAGAACTGAAGAAGCTGGTACCTGCCGCCGAACGTCCAGCTTCACTCTCGATCGCAGAGACTGTGCGAGAGGAGGTCCAGCAAGCGCTCCAGCCAGACATTCTCGCCGACGCCACACCGGAACCACCAGCTTTGACCTAGGCCGCAGTTGCTCGTCGTCCGCAGCCTCCGGTCACCCGGCAGTACTCAGCTGCACCCCGACGAGAGGTCTCTATGCCGCAGTACACTCCCCGCCAAGAGCAGCGTGGCACGCTCGAAAGACCGACGTCTGGCGCACGGCAGACGGACGCCCGGAGCTTCCACTGCGGGGAGGCTGACCACGTTTGCCGAAGATTGCCCCTACCGCCAGCTCGGCCTGCGAGGATTTGCGCCCAACGACCCTGGGCCCAGCCTGGGAGAACGACCAAGAGACATCGAGGAGTACCTGCGCCGTCCGCCATCTTCAGTGCAGGGTCCTTCCCGGGGATCCCGCTCACCATCCCCAAGACGTCCGGCATCGCCCCTTCGTCGGTCCCGCCGAGAAAGCTTGTCTCCCCTGCGTCGCCGGGAAAACTAACTGCGGCAACGCCTGGAGGTGGCGTTGCCAAAGACGACCAGAAGCAAAGCCTCCAAGAACACCGGAGCGCTCCTACTTTCCCGAACGCAACGCATCGCAACGACGCTCCTGCAACGGTGCCCAACAACCTAAACGTTGTTATCGACGGCCACGACGCATCGGCCCTCGTGGACACCGGAGCAGACTACTCAGTCTTGAGTGGAAGGCTCTCTCGCCGCCTCGCGAAAAGTTACGATGTCCTGAGGATGGACCACAAATTCGAACCGCCGGAGGACACCTTATTACGCCCGTCGGAAGGTGCACTGCCCGAGTCGAAATTCACGGCGAGACGTGTCCTGTGAAATTCGTCGTTCTACAAGACTGTGCCAGAGACGTCATTCTCGGCATGGACTTTCTGTGTGAATACGGCGCCGTCATCGACCTTGGAGAGAACAGATTGACGCTACGGACACCTGTTGCGCCTCCAGAGGAACCCCAAACAACGTCAGTCGCCGTCCGAGTCGCTGCCGACCACGTGAACCTGCCGCCGCGATCAAGTGTGTTGTACCCGTCGTGACCGATGCAGTTACCTGCGGCGAAGTTGTTCTGGAAGGCAACGTTCAATTGCTCCTGGGAAGAGGAATAGGCGTCGCAAGAGGGGTAACTGAACTTCAGAATGGACGCACTGTGGTCCTCGTGACGAACTTCCGACAAGAAACGCAACACCTCACGAAAGGTGCCGCTGTGGGCCACGTCGAGGAACTCCGGAACTCTGCCGAAATCGCCGCGATTGCTGAAGAATCCTCGCCACCTCAGCAAGACAGTACGCCGCCAGCGCAGCTCGACATTGACCCCAAGCTTCCAGGCCCGAAACGACGGCAGCTGATTAACCTCCTCGCCGAATACAGCGACTGCTTCGCGACGTCGTCGAAGGTGCGCCAAACCGCCGTTGCGAAGCACCGCATCGTTACCGAGGACGACGCGCTCCCTGTGCATCGATCGCCGTACAGAGTCTCCGTAAAAGAAAGGGAGGTCATCCAGGAGCAAGTGCAAGAAATGCTGAACGACGACATAATCCAGCCTTCAAGCAGTCCGTGGGCCTCTCCAGTCGTACTGGTTAAGAAGAAGGACGGAACGCTTAGGTTCTGCGTGGACTACCGGCAGCTGAACGCGGTGACGAAGAAAGACGTCTATCCACTCTCCCGCATAGACGACACGCTAGACCGGCTGCGCCACTCTCGATATTTTTCATCGATGGACCTGAAGAGCGGCTACTGGCAGATCGAAGTCGACGAACGGGACCGAGAGAAGACAGCCTTCGTCACGCCGGATGGACTGTACGAGTTCAAGGTGATGCCCTTCGGACTATGCACGGCACCAGCAACTTTCCAGCGTGTCATGGACACCGTACTGGCAGGACTGAAATGGCAGAGCTGTCTCGTCTACCTTGACGACGTCGTAGTGTTTTCAAGCGACTTCGACGAGCACTTGCGACGACTCCGAGCTGTTCTCCAAGCCATACAGACCGCCGGACTCACCCTCAAGCCATCGAAGTGTCGGTTCGCCTAATGACGAACTGAAGTTCCTAGGCCACGTGGTTAGCAAAGATAGACGTTCGTCCTAGACCCAGAGAAGACTCACGCAGTCGCGGCATTTCCAGCGCCGACAGACAAGAAGGCCGTGCGAAGATTCCTTGGACTATGTGCGTACTATCGGCGCTTCGTTCGCGATTTCGCAAGAATTTCCGCACCGCTCACAAACCTCACGAAGGACGCCGAGAAGTTCGAATGGGCCGAGGAGCAGCAGCAGGCATTCGACGAGCTGAAGCGACAGACTCCAGACTCCTCCTGTTCTTGGACACTTCGATCAGGATGCGGAAACCGAGATTCACACGGACGCAAGTAACGCAGGACTTGGCGCGGTACTGGTTCAAGTGCAAGAAGGCACCGAGCGAGTCATCGCCTACGCAAGTCGGACACTGTCCAAGGCGGAGATAAATTACTCCACGACTGAAAAAGAATGTCTTGCGGTCATCTGGGCAATCACGAAGTTTCGCCCGTACTTGTACGGGAGCCCGTTCCGCGTAGTCACGGACCACCACTCGCTCTGCTGGCTTGCGAACCTCAAGGACCCTTCAGGACGCCTCGCTCGATGGAGTCTCCGACTGCAGGAGTTCAACATGACTGTGGTCTACAAGTCAGGCCGCAAGCACAGCGACGCCGACTGCCTGTCCAGAGCCCCTGTCGAGACACCTCCCGGCAGCAGCGACGACGATGACGACGAGTGCTTTCTAGGCGCAGTGAACACCGACGACATGGCACGACGTCAACGAGACGATCCTGAGCTGCGCGCTCTAATCGAGCACCTCGAAGGACGAGGGAGTACTATCCCCCGTGTCTTCTCGAGAGCCCTGCCGACCTTCGCCATTCGACAAGGTGTACTTTACAAGGAGAACTTCGGAGACAACAACTCGCCATGGCTGCTGGTAATCCCTACCGACCTTCGAGAGGAGATCTTCCAAGCCTGCCACGACGACCCGACGTCCGGACACCTTGGTTACAGCCGCACGCTGGCCCGAATTCGTGAAAGGTATTACTGGCCCAAGCTCCCGAAGACCGTTCACCTCTACACACGATCGTGCCACGAGTGCCAGCGACGCAAGAAACCGCCGACGAAGCCGGCAGGTTTCCTGCAGCCGATTGCTCCCCCGACCGCACCGTTCCAGCAGATCGGAATGGATCTACTTGGTCCTTTTCCACCGTCGACGTTTGGAAACCGCTGGATAATCGTAGCCACCGATTATCTAACCCGGTACGCCGAGACAAAAGCCCTTCCGTTGGGAACAGCCGTGGAAGTCGCCAAGTTCTTCGTCGAATCAGTTGTCCTTCAACATGGCGCTCCCAAGTACTCATTACAGATCGGGGATCATCGTTCATGGCGCAGCTGACCCAGGAGATACTTCGTCTGAGCCACACCGAACACCGTCGAACCACGGCATACCATCCGCAGACCAACGGACTGACGGAGCGGCTCAACAAGACCATCGCCGACATGATCGCTATGTACGTCGACGTTGAGCACAAGACATGGGACGAAGTGTTGCCGTACGTCACGTTTGCCTACAACACTGCAGTTCAAGAAACCACCGGAATGACACCATTCCAGCTGGTGCATGGCAGAAAGGTGACAACGATGCTCGACGCAATGCTACCCCACGACCCAGCAGACGACGGAACCGACGACGCCCAGTTGATAACCCAACGAGCAGAGGAGGCTCGGCAGCTCGCCAGACTCCGACTTCAAGACCAACAACGTGTTGACGCTCGCCGGTACAACCTTCGTCGCCGCGACGTCCACTTCCAGCCCGGAGACAGGGTATGGGTGTGGATACCGATTCGCCGCCGCGGTCTCAGCGAGAAGCTGTTAAAACGGTACTTCGGACCCTACAAGGTGCTTCGTCGACTCGGGGATCTGAACTACGAGGTAATGCCCGACGGAACACGGACTTCATCACGCCGCCCTCCACGACCAGAAGTCGTCCACGTCGTGCGCCTCAAGCCGTACTACGCTCGATAGGACTGTGAACTGCGTTTTTGTACTACGCTCGATAAGGGCTATTCATACGAGGGAGAAATCACGGGATTTCTCCCCGGCGCGCGCGCCTCACGAGACGAAAACCCGAGGCTTTCGCACATCGCAAAGCCTGACGTTTTCGTCGCGGGATGCGCGTGCCGTGAAGAAATCCCCGGGATTTCTCCCTCCGTGTCAATACCCTATAGAAAGTATTCACTGGACGCCATATTTGTGGGTGCTGTTTGAGCGCATGTCGAACGAGCTCACATCATAGGTTTCAGACCGGCAGCCTCATGGTGGGAATGCACGTGGCAAAAGAACTGTGGAAGCTCGCCGTTAGCATGCGATCAGCATTCGCCGCACGCAGCATGGCCGCCAGTGAATACTCCCTATAGTACTGCATTTTACAAGCCTCTGTGGTTTGTCAATCTTTTGGTTTGTGTTGGCTGTTTTCTTCTGGCGCACTGCATGGGGACGATGCGCTTTGAGAAGGAGTAAGTGCCACGCGCGTCGCTGAGCGAGCGCGTGCGTGGTCGAATGGTTACCGTGCTCGGCTTCCGCGCGAAGGCCCCATGTTCGATTCTTGAGAGCGAACGCTTCTTTATTTATTCTTTCAATTTAGCGTTCTCGTGAGTTTAAAATCCTAATCGCCTGATCGAAGTACGGGCAGTGCTACGCGATCCCTACCGCCCCCGCCCGTTTCGACCTGGATGAGTTTCGCACCGGCACGCGTTCATGTGATCACTACTGCGTGATGCACGTTAAAACCCCAGGTTAGCAATTGTACTGCACGGGCTCAATTTCTCATCTCCAGCTGAGAGACCAGCAATACGTAACCGAACGAAGTA
>JAZHYW010027688.1:0-44338 GCA_037355805.1 Ixodes ricinus
GATGGTCACCAGGGTTACCCCCACAAGGTTTACCCTCATGAGGATTACGAGGGTTATCCTCACGAGGGTCACAAGGATTACCCTCACGACGGTTGCGAGGTTTACCATTACGAGGGTCACGAGGGTTACCCTCACGAGGGTTACCATCATGACATCACACGTGACGTCACTCGTGACGTAAATATAGGAAGCACGTGACGTATGACATAACGTTTGAATTCGCATGACGTCACAAGTATCTGACATTGCCAATATTGCCGCTAAATTTAGCGCGGAAAGTTTTCTGCTAAAGTGGGTGAAATAAATTCCGCTAAATTTACCCTCGGGACGTCACGTGTGACCTCACGAGAAAATAAAAATTTCCTGCTAATTTTAGCGGAAAATTTTCCGCACTAGATTTTGCGGGAAAGGAAGAGGGGCATACCCTCCCCTCCGTACCCTCCCTCCTCCTCCTCCTCAAGAGCTGCACTCTCATTTGGCGTTACAGAAAATTGTAAGCGTCTTTAACGTTTTTTCTGTTTTGCAGTTTTTTTTTAATATTGATAAATGGGGAATTTTCTTGGATAGCACGATACTACCTAAGTTATACAAACTCCAAAAGGTCTAGAACACTGGTAGCAGACATTTTATGGAGAATTGTGTAACCACGTTTGTTTGAGGACCGAATGTACAGTCCTGTTTAGAGATACCGAAAACTTTGCTGAAGCCCGCGGTAGGGTCATATTTGCTTGCAAAATCTTTTTCTATATCAAGCAATCGCTCAAGCGTTTTTGATCCAGCTGAGAGCTCCGGCTGGTATAGTTTATATCGTTGAGATGTTTTATTTACATTAACTTTCAATTTTGCTTTGCCGACCTTATACACTACAGTTTGTCTTCCGAAAGTTGTGGCTTTTTTTTTTGTGTGTCATATTGGCAGCGTTGTTTCAAGTGTGATTTTGAGTATACTCATATGAATTTAGGTTCGCTTTCATGTATAGCGCATGCAAAAATTAAATTATATGTCACTTACCTTTTTGCTTAAATGTTCACTCACTCGTTTATTCATTTACTTAATTTATTGGAGAAGAGCAGGAGAGAAAGAATTATCGATTCATTGATTTTGATTTTTTAATTGTTTAACTCGTGTGTCGCAACTGCATTTTATTTTCTGAATTAGGGTGTCGGACAAGTTATTGATTAACAGCAATGAAATAAGCAACCCAATCACTTCGCACCCTTAGTATCCGGTCTCCGTGACGGGCATTTCTTTTGACGTGCTTGGTTTCCCATCGCTCGCTGCCATATATCGTTCAACTTTCGATTGTTTCTTAAGACGCTGACTTTCGTTTTTACTGGAACAAAATAAACAATAATTTTCGTCATTCATACAACCTCGATTTTTCCAGAAACCTTACTTACAGCAGATACAAATCTTGGGATTTAGAAATTTAAAATAAAGCAAAGACGAACAGTCTTTTAAGTTACGAGCCCACAATGAGTTAACGCTCGATATCGTTTGATCGTTGTTCGAGTCTGGTATTTCCTTGATATTCTACTGGTGGAGGTATTTGGGGGTCCTTGGTTTCCTCCAATCTATTCCTATCTTATGAAAGTTATATCAAACTGTATTGACAAACGTGACTGCTGCTTTCAAAGTTTCCTGCAGACCACGAAATTAAACGAAATTCATCAGCAGCTGTGCAATACCGTTACGTGAACCAGTTTTTTAAACTCTTATCGATAGCGCTAGGGAATAATTAAATATAAGGTTGACTTACGGGAGATGATTCGCCAGCTCTGGTTATTTCTTGGCAGGCATGTCTGATGTATTTCTGTTTCGCTAAACTTTCGGTATAAAATCGAACAATATATTCTCATGGACGTTTTTCTGGATATGAAGGAAAATATAATCTTGAGTTATCTCATTTCAGGTGGACCTAAGTCTTCGCATTTACTCGCTGTATCAGTTCCTGTATTATCATCTACGACCTGTGCGAGTGAGACTGGGGTCACTTACGATTCCAAGACCATGTTCTGCGCCGGAAGCCCTGGAAAAGACGCGTGCACACGTAAGAGACATCTCGCATGTTCAGGCTTGGCTCGCGCGAATTCCACTAGTATAGGGTTCCCGAAGCTCCTTGAATGAAATATCAAACTCCCAAGTGAGGACTACGACAGTTGCCCTTCACACAAATGACGGGCTACAGAGTGGCATATTTAACTGCCATCAAACACAATTTGTTAATTCAAGCTTAATCTTTAGATGAGATTTATATTGAATAATGCAATTTTAAATAACGCGTTAGTTATAAATTGACTTGGACATATTGGTAAAAATATGCGGACTGCAACCCAACTAGATTGTGAACTCGATGTACGTAGAGCATATTTTTATAAAAATGCAAAAAGGGATCTCTAGTATTTTATACCTTGGGTAGGACATATCGCAAAAATTACTGAAGAAGGTTTTTGCTCATTTTATGTCACAATTTTATACCATAATTAAAACTACACAGGGAACGGCATGAGTTCATGTAGGCCAGCAACTTAGTCGATATCACTTACAGTTTGACATTCCCTTGTGTGAGTACAATGCAGACAAACCAGCGGTGTCGCGCTTGTACATAGGATGACTCCGGCGGTCCAGTCGTGCAGAAGGAAAGCGGTTCGTCCACCCTCGTTGGCGTGGTCTCCTTCGGCAAGGGCTGTGCCGAGGCTCCGGCGTATGGCTTCTACGCCAGGGTGCCGGCCTTCACTGCCTGGATTGAGGAGAACATCGCCAAGCTACAGTCGTGACCACATACTCTGTGTCCAAAAAAGAGCAATGTATATTTCAAAATACACGGCTAAAAATAAATCGATAAAAAAGTCAAAAAGCTGCTGCGTCCATTATCCGTTGCTGTCTCATCTTAGGCGTCCTCTTTGAGCATGCTTTGGACACAAGTACTGCGTCAGCGCTCGGCGTAATCTTGGGCCCAAGCACACAGTTCGCGCACAAAGCGCCGCCCAAATATGGCCGCCGCCACTGCGTATTGATGGAGAAGGGTCTATTATTAAATTGTGCTTTGCCTATGCAGCATCCAAAGTATGCAAACAATACACAGCGTTGAAACGGATCCAGCCGGTTTCGCTTGCATTCTTGCAAGCGATAACCAGGGGGAGAAAGGTCGCCAGCTCTACGTGTATTTGTGACATTTTGTAGCGTCAGCTACACTGCGCAAGGTTGAGCAGTTTCGCGTGGCTCCTAGTGAGCCGTGCTGCGCATGCCCGAGGAGCAGTGACGTCACACGGCGCACAGCTGGCGCAAAAAAGTCAAATTTGGGGTTTTTACGTGCCAAGCCAGCGACGGGCATCTGGCACGCCCCAGCGGAGGACTGATGATTAATTTGGACCACCTAGGGATCTTTTGACGTGAAACCGAAAGCTCGGTTACACGGCGCCTCCTCCGCAATAAGCCTCCGTCAGATTGCGGGCACCTCAGCCGGGATTCGAACCCGCCACATGGGGATCCGTAGGCCAGCGCTCTCGCCTCGGAGCCACCAAGGCGGCTGCACAGCTAGAGCGCCGGAGCCGCCGCCACTGCGCGCTCCGCCGCCGCCGCGCGCGCCTCGGCGGTCTGCGCATTCCAGAGGAGTGACGTCATAGCCGCGGTAGACGCACTGGCGCCGCCGTGTGCCCAGCTGTGCGCCTCCGTTGCGCAGTAGCCAAGTCTGACGCCGCACCGAAGCCGCTTGATAGCGCCTCTCATTTTGTGCGCATACGCAGAGGTATCAGTGGGGGTAAACATATAGCGGGGTGTTTGCCAGTGTGGTATAGCCATGGAGAAGAAGAGCGAAATTGCTGGTCAGCGGCGCAGAAGTCCCGGAGAAGCTTAACTCATCGGATCCCGAAGTAGTCACATAATGCGTATACCGTGTGTTTGTCATTGAATCAGCAGTAAGCATGATAATCTAGCTAATCCTAGACAACCAGGAAAGCTAAGTATAACCAGCTGAACCTAAGCTCACGCTACGTATATCCTGTCATAGCCAAGCTAAGCCACTGCAATTTTCGCTTTACTTTATAGTATGTGTAGTTATTCGTGAAATAAAATTGATCTTGGATAATCACTCTTAGATTAACGCGAGGCAGTTGAAGGAGGAACCACCTGCTCCAAAACGTTCCGGATCGCTTTAGATGAGGAACGGCTTCAAGCATCATCCGGGTTTTAGAGGATTGTGTTTGTATTAAATATAAATAACCCAGCCTCTAGACCCAACTTGCGAGTCGTTTTTCCTCAATTTCAACTAGCGAACAGTGACGCTTGATTTTTTTTGTCATTTTACAACAAGGCTGTAAAGACTATTGCCGCGTGTGTGTCTGAGTTGGCGCTCAGACTAGCGAAAAATGGTCACGTGTAAAGAGCAATTAATATGATGGCTTCACCTATCTAGGTTAGAGGTCTGAACTCCACAAGCCTGGCTAACAATTTATCTTTCGCTGATTTTCTAGAACTTATGAAATTATAAGCGCTAACAGGACGGCGAACAGGACGAGCGATCTCTCAACTGAACATTCATTTAAAAACAGCTAAAACAAACAAAATCCGATAAAAATACACTAAATCACCCAGTTCCGTCACTCATCACCACGTGTGAATAAAATTACTCTCTTTTTGTAGCAGAAAAAATGGACGGCTGGCTAACGGAGCCTTCAGTGCGCTCTTTCTTTATTCCAGGCGCTTCAAGCACTTCCCTCGCACCTTTCTCACTGGCCCTCTCGACGATCGTAGCATATCGAAAGATTGGCTGGCACAGACAATCTCTGCAATAAGAGGCAGGTAGGTGTCCTCCAGTTGTTGAACCCAAAGACAGGTCATGCTCAAGTATTCTTTCATTTACACACCGTCCTCTCCCGACGATGTACACCCTGCCGCATTGCAGAGATTGTCTGTGCCAGTTCGACTTTCAAATTACCACGATCGTGGGCTGGGCTCGTGAAAAAGCTGCAAGGGAAGTGCTTGAAGCGCATGCTATCAAGAAAGAGAGCATTGAAGGCTGCGTAAGTCAACCGTTAATTTGTTTGCATCAAAAAGAGATTGATTTTATTGACACGTGGTGATGAGTGACGTCACTGCGTGATTTAGTATATTTTGTATCGGATGTTGTTTCCTTCAGCTTTTTAAATAAGTGTTCAGTTGAGAGTAAGCGCTCGTCCTGTCCACCTTCCTTTTTTGTTGTTGTCTTTGTAAGCGGTTTTATTATTAGAAGTCATAAACCAACTCGCCCGCTTCCCCCTTTAGACCTTCTGGAACTTTCCATTAAAATCTTGGACCTTATCGCATGTTCTTGTATGGAATGTTCTCGTTAACATAACCTCTACAGAAGTGGCTGTGGGTGACTGCATCCAGTGAGTCGCCTTTCCACCACAATCCAGGACGTACGGTGCCCTTTTTGTTTAGTTAAAGGCACATGTTCGCCCTTTTAAACACTAATGTTAATTTTTATGTGTCCATACTTTTGTTTCATTCAAGATATTATTCCTTTACATTTTCTAATCACACTCATAATTTTCATATTTTACGAAGAATCTCAATAAACAGTCTCCACATCCCTACGTCGCGCTTTCTTTAAAGAATAGAGACCATGCACACCAAACTCCTAGGCTCATTTGATAAAATCTAGAAATCGATCAAAACACTCGGCTTTTAAACTGCATCTGAAATAAAAAGATAATTGTTTTAAGCTATGTAAACTGGACTTTTGATATTCCACCAAAACACAGCTCATTGCAGATTGGTTGTTCCAGTCAATCGTCGTCTTCCAAAGTTTGCTACACTGACCAGGGAGAAGTAAAGGCGAAAAGGAGATGACCACCTCGCAAATATATCTAAGGTGATCACCTCGTTTCCGCTAGAAACACCGAGCATGCGCGCATTGACTTGCCCGGTTGTCTGTTACGGGTCGTATGCGAGTTACCCATTTCGTGATCCCTGAGCCGTCTTTCTTTTAGGCGCATTACGGAGGTACACGAAGGACCCCCGAATAAGGGAGCCTTCAAAACAAAACATATTATTAAAAAGCACACAACAATCCTTGGTTAGAAACAAATAAAAAGAATTCGCGCCAAAACTCAGTTTTGTCGCAGCTGTCCGTGGCGACCGTAACAAACCTAAGACAATCAACCGCTGAATTCATTGCCACCTTCAAATAAACGTCATGGCGGCAGGGATAGGCAAGCTGACAGCCATCACTCAGCAATGTCTCGAGCTTCAGCAACGACTCAAGGCAAAACTTAATCGGTCGTGCAAGTTGTTCGCCTGCTCACATTTCCCTTTTAGAATCACAATGTTCCATACGTTGGAGTGCGTCATGGCGCTCAGCTTAATCTGCGCTGCTGTTACAGGTGGGTTCTAGAGGTCCGCACGCTACGGATTTTACAGTTAGTACCTGCTTCACTTGACGTAAGAGACAGGTTAAAAAGGCGGAGATAGTTTATCTTGAAGTGGCTCCTATAGCTTCAGCACTTGAAATGTCGCAGTAGCAAAATAAACGACCAGGGGAGGGTGAGAGTGAAAGGCAAAACCGAATAAAGAAAGAGTATTTAATATCAAAAGGTCAAAAAATAAAAATTAATTGGGTTTAATTATGTTTTACCAAAATGCGAACAAGTCTGTCCTAATAGTATTAACGCACAATGGACGTCCAGAAATTAAATATTACTAGATTGGCTGCTGCCAATAGGCCATACGGCGTTAAGCAATGAGCAATGAGACACGCAGAAAAATTAATATAACTTTCCCTGAGCTTGACGGATTTCATCTCTTAATAAAGACAAAACAGTAACTGACATACATGGCTTGTTTTTGTTTTTTTGTAAAAGGTAGTGAGTGTGACAAACTGGAAACAACGAGAAACCTAAAGATTCTAAAAAGTGCAACCAGCCGCTTGCGTCCTGCGTAGCTCAATACAAAAAAATATATATATCAAGGCAGCAAGGAAAAGTAGTATTATAGGAGCAATAAAAAGGAACATAAATAAGCTATTCGCCGACATAGTTTTTTTAGTGATCATGTCGAAGATTGCCTTTATTGTTTATTGGACTGTTCAGTGTAAATTCGAGTGTGTACCTCAACATGATTAGCGGGCAATCAAATTAGTTTGGGATCACGGTTTTTATTAACAGACAATTTTTTTATTTTTTTAATCGCCAAATTACACTCAGAATGGTTTTTCCCGCCTTGAATTGCGTTTTCTATGCCCGTTAGAAGTTTACCGCTCGACGTAATCAGCGGTAGTGGTGCTCGGATCGGCGATCTGCAGGACCACCTGAATCGCTCATAAATAACCGACAAATGACTCGGCAGGGGACCTCGTCGCCTCCCCTGATTTTCTGAGCACTTTTAGATTTACGAAAATGTTTCGAAGCAATTTTATTGGGAACCTAAGGATTCCCAGTTGGCGGATTCAAATTCCAGCCAAGGTGCTCGTAATCTGATAAGATTTTTTTCTCTGAGAAGGTGTTATGTAATCGAGGTTTCAGTTTTAGATCAAAAGATCCTTACCCGGGTGGCGGAAATTAATTCGCAGTCCTTCGTTTGGACATGTCAAATGCCCTTCGTTGGTTTGGCATATAAGAGCCCCAAATAGGACTTTTTAACCAAGCTTTGACAAATCTCTTCGTAGCGCGAGTGACTGTGGAGTATAACCTGTAGCTTTACATTTGACCCCTCAGCGGTGCTCCTGCAAAATGCACGACGGCTGAATACCAAGTCGAAACCGGCGGGAATGGGATTCCTTATAGTTTGAGTTTGAACCGTAACCCCCCCCCCTGCCCACTCACCCCTCGCAAACGAGCTGCGTTGGATTGCACGGCCGTCGTCACACATGTACTCGTTTCGACCTCAAAAGCGGCAGTAAAAAAAAATATAATTTCTTATGGCGGAGCGCTACAAATTTCTCACTTTATGTGGTAAATGAAGGTACTGCACACAGAATTTTTTTACAGCCATTGGTTTATCAAAATGTTGTTTCATAGACTTACACCCACGTAAGCATTCAGCACTCTTATCTCGCGTAATACACCGACTGGAAGATGCTGTTGCAGGAACCACACATCATTTCTGAAGGGTCTAAGAAGGGTCTGGAAGGGGACACTGCTATACAATGCGGCGACGCGACAATACAAATGCTTCAGACAAGGTGTCAGCCGTTCAAGAATACAATACGAATATCATCAAGCTCGAGTGTGTTGTTGGAGATTTCACGAATAGTTTCTTTGAAAGCATGAAATGCTTTGTAACGGAACCCCGAAATTCCAACATTTTGTTTATGCGTTCTTCCGTCGCTCCGTGCACTATCCGTTAAATTGTGAGATAAAATTGACGTCACGTGACCCTTACGTCGATCCAGTTTCCGTTATAAATATAGCTGGAAAATTTAGGTCTTCTAACTTAACACAAATTGAGTTTCCCCGCTAGATTTAGCTTTGAAATCGACGTCACGTGACCTCAGCACCAATTCAATTTCGCCGTTAGATCTAAGGGGGAAATATACCTCCCGTGACACGCCAATTGCTTCTCCCCATTCCTCCCCTTACTTCCTCCTCCCTTCCTCTCCCCCTACCTCCCCTCTAGGGTGTCCTCAGTAACTGCATCCTTTCCCCTTGCTCCCCATCGATCAACCTTCAATTACATACTTTTCCCCACCCTTTTTTCACCATCCCTCCACTCTTTTCCTGCGATACCTACCTCCCCTCCCTCTTTCCACCTCCCCCTCATTGGTCGTGTGACACACCATGTCAGTTTCCCCGCTAAATATAGCGGGGAAATATCAGTCATGTGAGACACCAATTCCCTCTTCCCATTTCTCTCTCCTTCTCCCTCCCTTCCAATCCCTCTCCTCAACCTCCTACAGTGTCTCTCCCTCTCCCCATCTGCCTTACTTCCCCTCCCTCCCATTCCTCTTTCCCTCCCCATCCCCAACCGAGATTGCACTTCCTCCCTTCCCTCTCCCCCTTCCTGCTCATGTGACAAACAGATTAAATTTCTCTAAATTTATTTAAAAAAAACTTGGAGGATGCTTAAGCTTCGCCTTTAAAGGGGCACTGACAGGTCAAACTATTTATTTTATCCGAAACGATGGAAAACAAACCCTGGACATTACCCTCAAAACTCGAAACTTGGGAACTAAGTAATTGTGAAGTAAAAAAAGTAAAAGCCGTTTACAACTCCCTGTAACGCCGAATTAGAGCGCAGCTCTTGAGGAGGAGTCGAAGGCACAGGGGGAAGGGGGGTCACGTGACCTCGGGGAGGGGGGGGTCACGTGACCTTAAGGATGGGGGGGGGATTTTTCCGCCAAATTTAGCGGGAAAATTCTTCCGCTAGATTTAGCGGGGAAAATTTTCCGCTAGATCTAGCGGAAAAATTTTTCCGCTAAGTTTAGCTGGGAAAATATCCGCTAAATTTTGCGGGGAACATTTTCCGCTAGATTTAGCGGGGAAAATTTTCCGCTAGATTTTGCGGGGAAAATTTTCCGCTAAATTTAGCGGGAAAAATTTTCTGCTAGATTTAGCAGGGAAAATTTTCCACTAAATTTAGCGGGGAAATTTACCCATCATGCAACGCGCGGTTACGCCGACGGCGACGGCGACGCCGCTCAAGCCGGAAACGGGCGCCTAAGAGCAGCGCTCTAGAATAAAAGTATAGAAATCTCTGGCAAATCTAAATTGCAGCGCAACTCTCGAGGAGGAGGAGGGGAGGGTAGGAAGGGGAGGTACGTCCCCCTTTTTCTGTACCTTCCCCTCTTCCTCCTCTCTCCTCCTCATCTCCTCCTGCCCGTCTCCCCTCACCCTCCTCCTGCCCTCTTCCCCGTCTCCTCACCCTCCTCCTCCCCTACTCCTCCCTCACCCTCCTCCTCCCCTCCTCATCCTCCGTACCCTCCCTCCTCCAACCCCGTACCCTTCCCTCCTCCTCTTGCATACCCTCCCCTCCTCCTCCTGCGTACCACCCTCCTTTCGATACAATCACATCTTCCCACAGTTTCCCCGCTAAATTTAGCTTGAAAATTGATGCCCCGTGACCTCAACACTAATTCTGTTTCCCCGCTAAATTTAGCGCCAAAAATGGCTTCACATGACTTCGTGTCACGTCACCTATAAACAAATTTAGTTTCTCCGCTAAATTTAGCGGGAACAGTGACGTCACGTGACCTCAACACCAATTCAATTTCCCGCTAAATTGAGTGTGGCGGTTACGGCGACGCCGCCAAACGCGGGAGCGGGCGCCTAAGAGCTGCGCTCTATAAAACAATTCCTAAAAGCCGAATTTAAAGTTCTCGCGCGATCTGCGCCAGGGCAGCAACGTCGAAGATTGAGTCGTCCTGCCATTCAAGCTTCTCTCATGCCTCTGCTTCGTGTTCGCCCGCGGCCCCGACGATGAGCCGCTCCGTGCGGCCCGCCTATCGCTGTGAGCAGACGACGCTTCACTTTCGAGTTTGAAGTTCTTGTAGGGCTCTGTCAGCGATCTCAAATTGTTTGAAACGTTGTGAGGTCAAGGAGAACGCGCAGTGGACTTTTTGAGCGACGTGAGGGGCTACGTCGCGCCGGTTCTGCGTGAAAGGCTGCCCCAGTGGAGTCACAACCGAAACTACGGTACACAGACACCAAACCCAGTTGTCTTGACCGTTTGACGATTTCCTTTTCGACGTCTGAAGGGGTGTCCAAACAGGATACTACAACACTCACGACTCCTGCAAATTGTTGCTGCGCTGCGCTTCCGGCCGTCGGAGGGAAACTTCCCTCCCGTCAAAGCTGCCGGGGGAAGCGTCCCCCGCTAGATCTCCCCCTCGCTTCCTCCACGGCGGCCTTGCTCTGCTCATCACGTGGGTCCGGAGAGCCACTCACACGCTCTCTTGGCTGTCGGTCAATCGCTCAAGGCCTCCGCCGCTTTGGGAGTCCCGAAAATGGGAAAGGGAAGACTCGAGTGTGAGGGGGCAAGCCAGGTGAGCCCGCGTCGTGTCCAAGGTCGTGTCATCGTCCAGCAGTTCTGTGGATTGGATCGGATTCCCGCGGCTCTTGTTCCTAACGTACCTCGTATAGACAAGCAAACGTGGTTGGTTTGAAATTTAATAAAATAAATGCTATATTCTTAAGTTCTCAGTGTTTCTACATACAACTAAAAGTCTCCCTTTTGCGCACTGCACTTTATTAATTTTTTTCGAGCTACGAGCGTGGATTTTGACGAAAAAAAGCTGAGCCGAGGCGGCCGAAACGCGCGCTTCGACGAAGGAATCTCCCAAATCCATCCGAAGCCGGACCTCTTTGGCCTTCCTGCCGAGGTGACGGCGGTAGCAAGGTCGGCGACTTCGTGGACCGCGGGAGATAGACAGGCATCAGGCATACCATTGGCAGGTGGCGTGTGACGTCAAGTCTGACGAGCACCGACGTCAACGACAAGTGGAGGAGGCGAGGAGGCAAGTCGTGAATTTGGTTCGGCCGGTGTCCAAACAGACATTCGACCGACGACTGCCGGACGGTTCAATTTTGACGACTTTTGCAGGAGTCGTGTGGTTTGTAGTAGCCTGTTTGGACAGGCCTTGAGACGTCATCGGGCACCTAAAAAAGAAAACTTCGTCCGAGTCCTTGACTCTCCAATCATCCTCAGTGCTACATGCGTCCACTTGCGGATCCAGCCCCCCCCCCCCCCGACCCCCGAGACATATCAGTACCCCCCCCCCCCCGCGATGCTGCGCGGAGTGCGCAAACCAGAGCCTGGTGCGAAACTTTGACGGATTCAGAACGTTCGTATGCGAGCACATCAAATTTGTAATGTCGTTTCCTGTGACTTGCCAGTTAATTAAGATGATAAGTAGGGGCCCCAGGCGTCAAAGCGCAGCTGCATCCTCGTGACAGCGCGGCGTAGAAAAAAAGGGAAGCTGCGACCCTGTTTCCATTTGACAATGGGCTTTCGAGTAGCCACCTTCTGTCACGAATTTTGGTATTTTTTGTTGCTTGATTTTGGTTGTACCTCTGTTCAGCACGTGTTCTTCTTTCTCACTGAAACCCCCGTATGGAACTCTTTGGAATCCGTCTTTGTCCATTCCCGCTTCCACTTATCGGATTATCTTTGGAGGTGCCCGCGTCTCTGCCGCTAGGACAAGGCCGCCGGGCAGCTCATTGCCTCTTTCCTGAAAGGGAGAAATTGGAGACATGTGTTTCTGTCGAGGCCAGTCGTCGGGAGTTTTTATTTTTATATTTTGCTTGGGTAGCTTGGTCCGAGTAGGAAATGAATTCCCCCGAGCTCGACCTCGGAGACCCTGGTAGGAGGTGGGACAAGGGTGGACCCCCGGACGGGCCGGTCAGATCGGCTGGTCGTTCCTCCCGTCGTCTGTTCCCGTGAGTCGAAGTTTTTGGAATCCTTTTGGGCAGGTTGCCCTAGTGTTGCCTTCTCGGTGTTTGCCCTTAGTGGCGTGCTTGCGTACGGGCTTCGGTTTTTCTCTTTTCGAGGAGTGAGTGTGTGTGCGGGGCTGCGTTGCGTCGACCGCCGAGCAACCAGTTCACCACGCCGGAAGTCAAGCCTTCGTCGTCCGTCGAACCCAAGACGTCGGTGAGTCTTCGGACTTCGTTTGAACTTTCTCCTGGACTTTGGGTTCACCAGTGGAGCATTTTCCTTCCTCGGAACTTTCGTTTTCTATGCGTAGGCGAACGTTTTTTCCGGCTGCAATTGTGCCTCGAGCGGCGAGTTGTTTCACGTTGTGTCGGTAATTGAGTGCTGTTTTGTTGTTCTCCGTGGCCACGCCGCCCGAAGTTTCGTCAGTGTGTTGTGAGTGTAACGCGTGTTGCGTTTGGTTGAGTTTTTCGTGTGCAGCCGTGCGCGGCTTTTTATCGCTTCCTATTAAATTTTTTTTGTTCTTTTATTCCTGCGTTTTGTTGCCTTTCTCTACTTTACACTGGGCATGGACCTATCGCTTGTCACCGGTCCGAACCTAGCATTTTTATTATTTTTCACTAATTTCTCGTTTAATCTCGGAGTGTTTTATTTTTCGGGTTTCTTAAATCTCCCCCCCCCTCCCACATACACGCAAGCACATACTCTGTGACACCTTCACCGTCGTCCTCGGAAGGCTTCGGCCGACTTGAGGGGATTAGACGTCACCATTCCCAACAGAATAAAGAATGCCGAAAATACGGAGATCTGAGCACGACAGAAATATGAAACCCTTCCGGGGGCGTCAGGGTGATTGGTCTTTGAGGGTCATTACTTCCCTTCGAGCACCCTGACCAAGCGAGCTGCCTTCGAGCTACCATTAGCAGTTCTTAGTGGAAAAGTCTACGGATTACCAACTTCAAAAACCTTTTGTTGCCTTTTCCAAGAATTCATTCATAGAAGCAAATAGAGAGGAGCTAGCGTTACTGTGAACAATCTCAACGTTATTGGCTGTTGAATTTTATTTCCGTAATTTGTGGTTAGAGTTTGTTTCTGTATGGTGTCTGAGCCGATCAAGTCCTGCTTGCCCGTTTGGACCTTATTGTATCGTATTGTGATAGGCGATACGTTGGTTTATGCTGCCTCACTTTGTGTTCGGCACGTGGCGTGCCCTTTCCTGTTTTGCCTTCCCTTTCCTTCTGCGATTGTATCTACTTAATCGATCGCTCAATAAACCATTCCATCATTTGCTTTCAAGAACGTCGTCTTGTCAATAGTTCGTCTACACCCGAGACGATGCATGGTGTCAGAAGTGGCCGCACGAATCTATGATTTCTTCAAAACGTAGACCCATCACTACGAAGGCGGTGTGTCCGAAATTGACCTTTTGAAGCCACCGGAGCCACTTCGCATGACGGGCGACATCAGCAAGAATCGGAAGCTCTTCAAACAGAAGGTGGAGCTGTACTTGACCGTGGTGAAGCCGCACGACATGCCATTAAGCAGCGCCACGAAGACAGCACTACTCTTAAGTTTGACCGGAGATGTCCTCGAAGTATTCAACAATTTCTCATTCGACGAAGGCGAAAGCCGTGAAGATTACGGAACTGTCGTGCAGAAGTTTGATGGTTATTGGGACGCCTAAACAAACGAGGTGTACGAGCGCTACATATTCCGGAAAAGAATCCAAGCGGCAGGTGAAACCTTCGAACAATTTCTTCGTGACGTGAAGAAACAAGCACGCTCTTGCAACTTCGAAGGACTAACAGATTCTATGATCCGTGACCAGATAGTCATCGGCATCAACAGTGACAGCCTTCGGGTGAAGCTGCTACGAGACAACCAACTCACGTTAAACAAGGCCGAGCAAATGTGCAAGGCCTCCGAAGCAGCAGCGGTTCAAAACGAAGCCTGGGTGCAGAAAGAGAACCAGGTGGATCCTGTGAAGATGGCGCAAAGAACGAAAAATCTACAAAAGAAGACCAAGTGCTTCAAGTGCGGCAGGGAGCCCAAGCCAGGCAACTGTTCCGCCTACGGCAAGACCTGCAGGGCGTGCCAGGCCAAAAATCACTTTGCAGCCTGCTGTGGAAAGACTGCGCAAGTCAGTGAGCTCAAAGATGACAGGGAGGACTTTGAAATCTTGGACGTTTGCGTCGATAGCTTGAGAAGCCTCCAAGACTGGGTCATCAAGGCAAACATGGCTGGTCAAGAAGTCTTGCTGAAAGTCGACACCGGATCGCAAGCGAACATCCTTCCCTACTCCGTCTATAAAAAGTTTCAAGTCAGACCGCCGCTTGAGCAGTGCAGTTCCATCCTGCGATCGTACAGCGGGGGTGTTATCAAGCACGTCGGCGTCATCAACCAACAACTGGCCACCGGTAGCCGGCGCAGTTGCTTGAAGTTCTTCGTTGTGAAAAAGGACGCCAAGCGTTGCTCAGTCTGCAGGCAAGTGAACGGCTCGGATTGGTGTCCCGTCCCGTGGACTCTGTGACAACAAACAGTTCTGAGTAACTAGCGCAGGAATTCAGCGTTCTTTTTGAGGGCACAGGCTGCGTACGGCGCCAATACAAGATGGTGCTGCGGGAGGATGCCATTCCCGTCGTGCAAGCGGCTCGGCGTGCACCGCAGTCCTTGCAGGAACCACTACATGACGAGCTAAAGCGGATGGAGCAGGGTGGAATCATAGCCAAGGTCAACGAGCCAACGGACTAGGTGAGTCCTCTAGTCATTGTCAAAAAGAAAGATGGAAAGCTAAGAGTATGCATGGACCCAAGAAGAATTAATGCGTGCATAAAGCGAGAGCATTACGAAATGCCAAGGCGTGAAGATATAGAAGCAGAACTATCTGGCGCGAAGGTGTTCAGCCTTCTCGATGCAAAGGCAGGCTTTCATCAAGTTCCTCTTGAAGAACAAACATCTTGAATCTGTAAGTACGTTTGCCACTCCCTTCGGACGGTACAGATTCTTAAGACTACCATTTGGTATATCATCAGCGTCAGAAGTTTTTCAGAAAACTTTGAACGAAGTTTTTGACTCTCTGCCTGGTATTCGCGTGTACGTGGACGACATTTTTGTATGCGGCATATCCAGGGAGCAGCATGATCAGCGCCTAAGACCTGTGCTTGAAGTCGCGAGGCAAGCCGCCTTAACGTTCAATTCTGGAAAATGTAAGGTTGGACTTGAAGAAATTGAATTTCTGGGCGACGTAATATCTCAAGACGGCATAAAGCCTAACCGCGAGCTTATCAAGTGCATAGAGAGAATGCCCACCCCATCAGACAAACTAGGAGTGCAGCGGCTGCTGGGAGTTGTGAACTATTTTTCCAAGTACCTGCCTTCGATGGCAGAAAGGACACCGCAACTGCGCAGCCTGATCAAGCATGATACGGTATTTGAGTGGACGTCCAGCCACACAAACGAGTGGCGAGAAATCTGCAAAAGCCTTAGCAAAGAGCCACTGCTTGCAATCTTCGACCCGCGAAAAGAAACTAAGATAACGTCAGATGCATCGATGAATGGTCTCGGCTCCGCACTGCTGCAGCGTCATGGTGACGACTGGCCTCCCGTGGCATACGCATCTCGAACTTTAACATTGGCCGAGCAGCGTTATTCGTAAATTGAAAAGAGGCGCTGGCAGTAACGTTCGGCTGCCAAAAGTTTCATTACTTTGTTTATGGTCGCACGATAATGTTGGAAACGGACCATCGACCGCTCATTGCAATATCTCAAAAGGCGATCGGAGATATGCCACCGAGACTACAAAGATATTTTTTGCGGCTACTAAAATATGACAATCTATTGAAATACCTTCCAGGAAAGCAGCTCGTCCTTGCCGACATGCTGTCAAGAGCCACAGCTGTGACACCAGAGCATGACACAGCAGAGGAAGAGGAGGTCGAAATTCATACGGTAAGCACAGTAACCGCTTTTGTGAGCAATGTCACATTAAAGCGCCTGGCCGAGGAAACCGCCAAAGACGAATATCTTTGTGCCGTGATGCAAAGCATGCGCTCCGGAACGACGATACAAGGAGAGCTAAAGCCTCTCGTGTGTGAACTGTCGGTGGTAAAAGGGGTCCTGCTGAAAGGCACCAAGGCAATCGTGACGATGGTCATGCGAGGCGAGATATTGCAGCGGATTCACCAAGGCCACATGGGTCTAAGAAAGTGCAAAGCAAGGGCCCGAAGATTGGTATTTTGGCCGGGAATAAATGCAGATATTGCAGGTCTTATAAAAAAAAATGCAAAGTATGTAAGCGCCACTCCTAGAGTCAGCCCAGTGAACCCCTCATTTTGAGATTGACCCCGTATTTTGCGTGGTACAGGGTGGGCATTGACCTTTTCCAGTACGGAGGCAAATCATACCTTTCGGTATATGATGCACTTTCCAATTTTGCAGAAGTGGAGGAATTGAACTACACATCATCAGCAGCAGTCATTGACAAGCTGGGAGCCATATTTGCGAGGTATGGAATCCCGCTTGAAGTATGCACGGACAACGGACCTCAATTTTCAAGTCGGGAGTTCGGCCTCTTCGCGAAGACGTACGACTTCAAACATGTAACATCGAGCCCGGAGTACCCCCAGTCTAACGTACTCGCGGAAAAGGGAGTGCAGGTAGTGAAGCGCATTTTAAAGAAAACCAAGCGTTAGGCACACGAAACCTTTTGGCTCGGTCTGCTCGGCTACAGGTCAACTCCTTTAGAAGATGGACGGTCACCAGGAGAACTACTGCAAGGAAGACGGCTGAGATCCACCCTACCCGACTTCAGTAGCCAGCCGGCAATTAAAGGTGCAAAAGCATGTACAGACCGATCATTCAAGAGGAACGCTTCAGCCACTCGAAGATGGCCAAGTCGTGCGGGTTAAGAAGAAGTCTTGGTCGAAGAAAGCGAAGGTTATGGCCCAGACACATCCCAGGTCGTACAAAGTTTTAACTGAGGACTACAAAGTTCTTTGATAGAATCGACGACATCTGCTACCATCGGACGAGCCTTTCAAGCCGGACGCGATAGAGGATGACGTCACTGACGACGAAACAATGCAGAACACACCAGCTGCATCATCTCCAGCCTTCTCAAGCACTGCAGTGCCGGTAACAGTGCATGTGTCTTCATCTCCTCAGAGAAGATCTGGTCGGCAAACGAGGCCGCCCCAGCGTCTGCAATATGACAGTAACTTTAACCAAGTGCCCTGAACTGTTGTGAACTTGTGCAGAACTTTTGCTTCTCTTGTACTATAAGTCGTTTGTGTTAAAAGGAAAAGGATGTATCGTATTGCGATAAGCGATACGTTGGTTTATGCTGCCTCACTCTGTGTTCGGCACGTGGCGTGCCCTTTCCTGCTTTGCCTTCCCTTTCCTTCTGCGATCGTATCTACTTAAGCGATCGCTCAATAAACCATTCCATCATTTTCTTTCAAGAACGTTGTCTTGTCAATAGTTCGTCTACACCCGAGACGATACACTTATCGGATACATAACATGCAGCGCAGAGAAAATGGTAAGCCTTTTTGATATTGCCCTTAACTTATTCAGTGCTCGTTGTTCTGGTTATATGTTAAAACAAACAAGTCAGGCTAATACTGTACTGAGGACATAATTTGATAAAATATTCTATCTTATTTCGTAGGTTTTATTGTACCACGCATTCTGGTGTAGAGCGTATTGGCAAATGTTTCGTCACATAATAGCCGACGCACAAATTGTTTCTGGCAATCTCAAAATCTGAAATTTATTATGAGGATTCAATATAGGTGTTGTCTAATTGAACTCGACAGCGGTGATCAGAGGTGCTGTCGCACATGAGTATGGTTCAGTCTTTTTGGTAAATACTGGAAAACCCCAAAACTAACCTCCAAACTGGTTTTATAAAAAAAAAATCTGGAATTGGAGTTGCACTTTCACATCTGAAACCCAAGATTCATGGCAAGGAAACCTGTATTACAGCTTTATTTTGTTTTGAACGGGAACACCGCCCACACTGAACTGTCCGCGAGGCTGCTTCTTCCTTCGGACCTCCTTATCGCCTTTCTTTCTCTTATCGGTACGGAATTCACGCGCATGCTCCATTGGAGGTAAGGGAATCCTATGCCCGTTCTCATTCATAGCCTTGTCAATCTCCAGAGCGCTGTCTAGCTCGCTGGAGCTTTCATTGCTTCGAGCGCTTCTCCACGCGTTGGTGCTGCCTTTAGGGTCTGGTAGGGTTTCATGTTTTCAGGGTTTACTTTTTGTTAGAATTCGTGGATGCTTTTTCGGGGCTTACTTTATCCCGGAGATTCTGTGTTCTTTGGTGACAACTGTGGTGATGAACGAGAAAACCGGGTTTATCTGAGATTATGTTGAAGAAGATATGGCATGTTATCCCTCAATCACCGCGGAACATTCGCGTGACCCCAATAATCGCAAGACATCCCCGTACAAAAAAAAAATAAGATGTGGGAATTTGGAGCAAAACCCAGCCTCGCGGACAGTTCATCGGAGGCCGTGTTTTATGCCAAAATAAAACTGTATATGAAGATTTTCTTTCCGCAAGGGTTGGGGTTTTCTTATCCGATTTTGACAAAACCGATTTGGGGTTTAATTTTTTGTGGTTTATCGGGATGTACCGAAAAACCCAAACCATAATCTTATGTCGTGCGAAATGAGCACAATGTTAAATCAAGATTCCGTTATCCCTTGCTTCGATGCGGGAGATATTCAATCGTGTCTTGAATTGCGACACTTCGTGTCGCTGAGGAGGAAAGACCTCTCTCTACCATTTATACGCGTATTTAAACAAAGATCCAACACGCAATGAGGTGCGCGGCGAGTTTTCCCTCCCCCGCCCCCCCGCTCCCCCCTTTTTATCTTTTTTTTTTATACTGGGGCCCCCCCTTGGGGGAACCTCTGGATCCGCCCCTACATGCGTCTAGCGCAGCCATCTTTTCCGAGGGAGGATAGAAAGCCAAGAGGCCAGTGCTGCCTAACCTTAGGGATTGCTCCCTAGATCTAGGGATTTCCGTCATCGTTTAGGGGCGAGGGGTTATTTGTTCAACTCTAGGGATTGATTTTTAACGTGTTTCAGGGGGTTTTAGAGACAAGCTCCTTCTTTTCTTCCTCCTCGTGCCGGCCGAGTGCAGAGGAAAATGGCTTTTTTGTATATTGTCGGGGCCAGACAGTGGTAACAACAGTGATTTTGGGGGGTCACACAATTCCAAAGTAACAAAGTTTCATTATGTAAGAAGGTTTGAAAAAGCAAATTTAACCTTTAAATGGCCACCCAACTACAGGAATCTATTCTTAAGCTACTCCATAACGATAATCTTAATATTAACGCAAATTAACATATTTGCTGAATGTCTAGGGAAATTTAGGGCATTTTCCGATAGCATTCGGGGAAGAACCGCTCGCGGAGGTTGGCAAAACTGCAGGAGGCGACATTACTCCGGACTCCGATTTTCGGTATTTCAAAAAGGGCAGTAGTACGTTAGCAATCGCGTTAAAAAAAACATGTTTTACGAGTGCCGTTATTAAATATTATAAAATGTCGCTTACAACGCTTTTAAATTTTATATTAAATTACGTCAAAAATAAAATGAGGCGAGGAGGTGTTGAAGCGCGGGAGAGAAAAGCGCCACAAAAAAAAAAGGCGCGGGCGCGCGTAAGAAAATATTTTTGCGTGTTAGTAGTTTTTGCGTGTTTATTACTACAACTTGTATCGTTTTTGAGAACAAAGACAAATACGGCCTTTGAAGTGTCAGTGCCCATTTAAGCGTGGAACGTGAGAGCGTTATCGGGCTCCGTTCGTAGAACCGTTTCAAAGAAACCTGCACTCGTGTCCAAGCCGTACAAGAGTGTGTGCGTGGCCTAGTCGGTAGCTTCACGTGTCACGTGATGTGCTGCCAAATTTAGTGGGTAGATAGGGTCATGACATCACAATCACGTGTGACGTCACACGTGACTCGTGACGTCGTGGCTCTATCGTCCCAATCAGGATTTCCCGGTCCCACCCGCCGACGCCGATGCCGGACTTTCTGCGACAGGAGCTCCTGACTCCCGAAAAAATCGCTCCTAGAATCTGCATTTGGTTCGCTATCGACCAACACACTGTTTACAAAAAGGCCCGCGTTTGACCACACCAGGTGTGGGAAACTCACGCGCGCAAAGACCAGATTCGCGCGAGTTAAAGCATCTGCGCATGCTCAGTACAGACAACAGCGCCACCGTAGTGGCGTTACGTCAGAGTTAATTTGGTCTACAGAACTGAAAGTAAAGGTCGCTGTGATTGCTTTGAATAAAAATCAACTTTATTTTATACCTCTTCACCCTCAAACGGACAGGCCAGTAGAAACTATAGTATACGTGCTTGTCAGACCAATTGGACGTCGATACACGTGATGACGCCCATACCCACGCGTAGAGAGCACAGAGAATGCCCAACTGCTTAGTCAGGGTCGCCTGGTATATGGGCCGCGTTTGCAATACGTGCTGGTGGGGAGGTGACAAACGCGTTGGTCGTCTGCAAGCGGCCTTTCCAAATGGCTACGTGACAAGGCAGCGCATGCGCAATTGCGACCAAGGAGGGCGCCTCCTGCGGAGGTTGTTGTTGTAAGCCTTGTAGGAGGGTTGGGTGGAAAGGTGAGATCATAGACGATTGGCTCTCACTGCGCTCCACATTGGAGAATTTTAGAAAATAGCTACCATGTTCCGCGTACCGCACTACCGGAGGCTTTGAAGCATGCTTTTAAGCGCGCGCCTCGCTGTCACGGTATCAACGGGGAGAGCACTTGATTTAAAGGCTCACAAGTGCGCTAACCGGAACACGGTAACGGTTTGCTATAAGTCTCTATAAAAGAGACTTTACGACGAAACGATTGGTGGTAGTAGGTACGAGACGCTACGACGGGTCGCTATGACATCAGATCCGATGCGCCAGGGTAACGCTAGGGTACCCAAAACGAAACTGAATCTGATCTCGCACATGTAGTTTCTACAATATCTCGATGGTCTTGCACCAGTCTTCTGAATGAAAGTACAATGAATTTATATAAACACGTGTTTTATTGCTTATAGCCGTCTGACACAAAATAGAAACCTTACTTAAAAAATCAAGACGCTTCTACGGGGCGAACAAGGGAGTCATTGCAAAAAACCGCACCACCATCGGCATCATAAAATGGACACCACGTTGCATGGTCGTGATGGCCGGATGACCGCGCTCCAAAAGCGTAGGTACCGGATACTGCGCGTGCACCAGCGATAGGCCGAAACGTATATAAAAGCATGCAGCTGCTCTCAAACTGCCTCTCTCTACAGTGTTTAATGCTACGATTGCGTCCACATGTCTACCTCTTCATTTTGAAACAGTAAGTCCGTCGCGCAGTCTAACATATAGTCCAGCCATTGCGGCGATCGTAGACGCCGCTGTCTTGAAAACTCGTAAGCGGTCAGGTTGCACTCGCACTCGGTATTGTCACAGTTTACGCGAAAAACGTATACGAAATTAATCCCAATTTTTTTGATCGGTCCAAACTTTTTCTTTCGAAAAAGACAGATTCACCGGTACCGCAAACCACAATTCTGAAGTAGAGGTCTCACGTCCGTCGTCCGCTGCCATCGCCGTCCAGCCCGAGAGTCCCACGATACGCGATACGACACCATGCTGAGAATTCGCAGCAAACGCACAGAATACTCCCGGTTTTCTGTGCAACACTTTTTTTCCGTTAACGTTTTTGCAGCTTTTTCGAAGCCGAAAAATCGGTTTCATATTTGTCTATTTTAATATTAAGTTTATGCCATCAATGACCCATGGCTTTGATTAAATTTAGCGGTCGTGTCTGAACCTTAGAAAATGGCCCGTGACCACGGAGAAGATTGGGGAGGAGATCGAACAGTCACGCCTCTGGCGACACGCTTCAGCTGTGGGGACAACAAACCAAATTTTCTAGTTTGTTTTTGATCAGCGATATCGATGGTGACGATTCGAATGGCCGCTCCTCGTGCAACCAAAGCACTGGTAAGAGTGAAGCGCTCGTGTCCTGACCGTGCATGGCGAGGTTGAATTTCTTATTTATGCTGTGTTAGTAAACACCGGTCTGTGGGGACAACAAGCTCGATAAAGCTCCCCCTTGAGTTCGATCTCCTGCCCAATAGCGAGCGCGACTCAAATCGGCCAATTTTTGATCGGCGGCTTTTGGGCGGAAAGAAACCGAATTTCCAGCCGTAAATTCTGTTCTTGGTAGTTGGACTCTCATAGGTCATGTATAACTAAAAACCTCGGCGAGCATAAATACCTTGTCAGTGTCCTTTTATTGGGATGTCCTATTATCCCGTTTCATTGCTTGAAGTATAAAAATTGCGACCGCCAGCGTTTCTATTGCTATTCCAGTCATTGACAATCGTCTTGCGTTGCTCATATTTTAAATATATATCACTATGTTTTAGCCATTAGAATTAATGTCTTTTATTTATAATTTCAACAGCAGGTTAATCATCTTAGCCCGTAACACCTTTAAAACGTCATCGTTGATTTCTATTATATAAGTTCTTGGGTAAAGCATTGAATAAAATGACCGCATCTCCAAGGGGTGAATGATGTTGATTGGGGCGAAGCTCGGGTGGTGCTGATGATACTGATTTTGGTCATAGGTATTGCCGCTTGCTGTCGGCGTTGACGCTTTGCCGCCGCTTCCCAAGCTCTCAACTCCGGGTCCGCTTGGCGTTTTTGACGCTGTGCAGCAGCTTCTCGCGTCCTGGTCTCCGGAGCAGCTTGCTGTCTACGTAGACGCTGAGGCGCTGCATGCCGAGCTTTTCGGTCCTTTTCATCATGGCAGTAGGAGAATGAGTGGTTTTCTTCTTTTTCTTTTTTAAGCAGACAGATGGGATGGCATTTCACAACCCCCTACTCTTTTGTTTTCTTCTTTTTCTTTTTTCATATTTTTTCCATCTTTTTTTTCCAATTTTTTTTTTGCCCTACACGAGCACGTGAGCATGTGCTCACATGCTCGTGAGCACGTGATCTCACGAGCAGAAGCACGAGCACCCGACGCCGGCCTACGGCGGACGGACATACGGACATGGCGAGCCCCTAAGGAGCTTCGCCCCTAAAAAGAAAACACGCAGACGTTACTGGTCGCGCATTATTGGGAAGGAGATGGAACAGTCACGCCTCTAGTGGTGCATTTTAGGTGTGGGAAGAAAAAACACAATTTTATTGTTTGTTTTTATCAAAGAAACCAAAGATGACGAATCAAAGGCCGCTCTTCGTGCCACCAAAGCAATGGTTAGAGCGAAGCGCTCGTGCCGAGACCGTGTTAGGCGATCTAGAACTTCATTATTATGCTGTGTTAGTAATCACCGGCCTGTGGAGATTACAGAGTTAGTAGAGAGTTTTAGAATGGCGTAAAGACCCTTGCGTCAGCACTGCGTACAACGCACGCTAGCTGTCGACGTAATGTTACGGAACGCGTTGAACGCGCTCTTTTAGTATAGCGGAAGGCAAACGCATACGTAACGATACGTAAAGACTTGCAGCCGCATATCTAGATGTGCTCCTGCGAACTGCCTCAAATAATTCAAGGCGGGTATTCGGTCAAGCCAATTTAACACCGCGAATCTCCTCGCTTTGCTATGAAGTGCGTGAATCTTTTTCCAAGACCTGTTGTGAACGTGTTTTGTCTTTTTTTAGGGCTGTGCGACCAGCAGTTTGATCTATGGTTCGCTTTAGTGTGTTGTGGGATCCCTACTATCTTATGTTGGCCTTGTCATTTGCTTGGAAGTATGCAAGCAATAGGTCACACCGCTCGCGTACCGACCGTACGGGAAACACTTTTTCGGGTTCGACGGCGTCGCCAACGTTCTTGGCTACCGACACCCATCTTTGTGGGCGCTCGAAAGGGTTCGTCGCGTTGATTTCTTTGAGGAGGTTGTGAGTTTCCTGTCAATACCGCCCGATCAGGCCGAGTTCCACTCGCTCCGAGGAAGTCACACGGGAAGCGCTACCATTGGGAAAAGGTTTTATCTGTACTTAAGTTCAGAGTCCGATGAAGTGGAGGGCCAAGGCTGTCTAGTGGTCCGGGTCTTCAGTTGGAGGCCTTGCTCGGCACCGGCTCTTTCGCCTGTCTCCAGCTCCGAACTCCGCGTGTCCTCGCCCTCCACGAGCCTCGCCCTTTTTCCCGTTTTCTTTCTCATTCTTCCACAAGGTTGACGTCATCTTCAATGATCAAGTGAACCCGTACAACGCGCGTAGCATTTCCACTGGTTTGCCTCACCGCCGCCATTTTCCAAACTGGAGTAGTCTCGCGCTTTCCCGTGCGCGACGAGAGCAACGACAAGAGTTTTAGTAATACGTATAGCAGCAAACGTAAGCCCCCTACGTTAGCGTTAACGCTGCGTCCTCCATACTGCGCATGAGCCATACGTACGTACTGCGGCGAGCTATGCGTACGTACGCTCGCTATCGCTTTTTGCGAGCGTACGTAGCGGTCCCCTGCGTACCATTTCTCGTTGCTCTCGTCGAGCACGGGAAAGCGCGAGACTACTCCAGTTTGTAAAATGGCGGCGGTGAGCCAAACCAGTGGAAGTGCTACGCGCGTTCCACGGGTTCGCTTCACCATTGAAGATGACCTCAATCTTGTGGAAGAAAGAGAAAAAAGAAGAGAAAACGGCGAGGCTCGTGGCCGGCGAGGACACGCGGAGTTCGGAGCTGGAGACAGACGAAAGAGCCGGTGCCGAACAAGGCCTCCAACTTAAGACCCGGACCACCGTAGACAGCCTTGGCCCTCCTCTTCATCAGATTCTGAACTTAAGTACAGATAAAACCTTCTCCCAATGGTAGCGCTTCCCCATGTGACTTCCTCGGAGCGAGTGGAACTCGGCCTGATCGGGCCGTATTGACAGGCGACCCACAACCTCCTCTAAGAAATCAACGCGACTAACCCTTTCGAGCGCCCACAAAGGTGGGTGTCAGTAGCCAAGAACGTTGACGGCACCATCGAACCCAAAAAGGTGTTTTTTCTGCGGTCGGTACGCGAGCAATGCGCCCTATTGCTTGGAAGCTTCCAAGCAAATGACGAGGCCAACATAAGATAGTAGAGATCACACAACACACTGGAGCGAACCATAGATCGAGCTGCTGGTCACACAGCCCTAAAAAAGACAAAACACGTTCACAACAGGCAACTGGAAAGAGATTCACGCACTTCGTAGCAAAGCGAAGAGATTCGCAGTGTTAAATTGGCTTTACCGAATACCCGCCTTGGATTGTTTGAGGCAGTTCGTAGGAGCAAATCTAGATGGCGCTGCAAGTCTTTGCGTATCGTTACGTATGCGTTTGCCTTTCGCTATACTAAAAGTGCGCGTTCAACGCGCTCCGTAACGTTACGTCGACAGCTAGCGTGTGCCGTACGTAGTGCTGACGCAAGAATCTTACGCTATTCTAAAACTCTCTATTACGCAGGGGACCCCTACGTACGCTCGCAAAAGGGAGAGCTAGCGCACGTACGCATAGCTCGCCGGAGTACGTACGTATGGCTCATGCGCAGTGTGGAGGACGCAGCGTTAACGCTAACGTAGGGGGCTTGCGTTTGCTCTTATACGCAATACTAAAACTCTCCAGTATAACCTACGCTAAAGGGTCAACTGGCTCCAGTGTCTATGCGACCTCCGAGAGGTGAATTGAAGCAGAACGGAACCAATCTATTTTTGCGGTGCTTCTGTGCATTTCTATCGGATAACGTTCGTTCATTTTTCTCCTCGCCAGAAAATAACATAAAAAACGTTTGTTATTCCGGTTGTACCCAATAGTATGTACCTTCATTAAAATTGTATAAGTGTACGACTTCAGTTACATATTCTCTTCTTTTACCAGTGAACTTCACACGAACCTCTGTTCCATAGCAGGTATGTAAACCAAGCAACGATTCTATGCAAAATAACAAACGAAAGGAATGTAGAGTATGTTCAAGGTTCACCAGCAATCCGGTGGCGCTTATATATGGCTAATATGCCCGCCCTGTCACTATATAAAAATGTCCCCGTTGTGCATCTTTACGAGCGGTTAGAACGCAGAGAGTTAAGATAAAGAATTATATGAGCAAAACTGTAATGGTAAATTATGGAGTACCACAAGGATCATCATTAGCTCCCTTGTTGTTTAATATTTTTGTTAATGACCTGGGCACACTCAATTTACAATCGAAATTATTTATGTATGCGGATGATACGGCCTTAATTCTCCCACATGAAAATTACGAAGTTGCAGTAACAATATTTCAAAATGATATAAACGTATTAATGAACTGGTTCAGTGAAAATAGGATATTTGTAAACTCGAAAAAGACCAAATTGATGTGTTTTAGGAATCCACATAAGCGAGTAGTTTTGGATCGTTTTTTATACCTATGTGAACCAAAAAGGGGACATCAAATTTATACCAAAATTAATTATGAGGCCAGCATAAAATATCTAGGGTTGCATTTTGACGAACATGTGACCTGGGAACATCACGTGGATTACATAAAAAAGAGGTTGAGAATTGTCTCTTCATACATATACCGCATTGGAACTGCAGCGAGTGCCGCTATAAAACAAAACATATATCGTGCTCTAGGAGAATCTGTGCTTAGATATGGTATATTGGTTTATGGCTCATGCTCAAATAACAGACTACAGACAGTAAATAAACTGATATTTAGGATAGTAAACAACATTTCATATGGGACACAGTTTCAACAATTAGATCTGATTCACAAACTTGAATCATTTAACATAATGCCATTGCATATTCTATTCAAATACATCGTTATAACAACGCATTATTTTTCTAGAACAAAATTCAAACAACCAGTTTGTAAAAGGCCCCTCAGACAAGCGGAAAGGTTCTATTTGCCAAGAATACATACGCTCTACGGAAAAAGACTAAGAAGTTTCTATATTCCCTGCACTTTCAATGATATACCCGAAGGACTTATGGACCTAGGGTCTCTTAAATCAGTTAAAGACAAATTTAGAACATGGTGCTTACAAAAGTATATTTAGAACGTTTTATGTCTTCCTGTGTGCTGACCTTGATGCCTCTTGAACAGTAATTATAGTATACGTATTTGGATATATGAATTTTAAGCAATATCTTCCTGATCCTTATGATTGTTGCGCTGATGATCTGTTTATATTGTATAATTATGTACTTTGGTATATGTGCTGATTTTATGTGTTCAATTTATCAAGTATCTCTAATTGAATCATGTCTGTCTCTATTATGCGAATTGTGTCCTTTATGCTTCAGTTGCTATGTAGCACTTAGAGGAACTAAGATTTTGTGATGTATTTATCAGACGTTCAGATTAGTGAATGTATATTTTAACTTTTGTCATTTGTCGTTTTGCTCTCTGCAGAAAGAAGTCATTGTCCTTTTTTGTACTAAACTTGAAGTTATCCTTTCTTTCTTTTTTTTTCTGATTTTGTTTAACGCGAGGTGCAGCGTTTGCTTAGTTTAGCTTTGAGACTGCCGGGCCACGTCATACAAGCCTCACGGGCTTTGACGGACCCGAACTTTGTAAAACGAAAAGAAAACAATAAACTATTATTATTATTATTATTATTATTAAACATTCGAAACGTAAAAATAATAAAGTATCTGTACTATGAACGGCGTGTATTTTTAATATTTCGTATGTCGGGCAACTTCTTTTGGCACAGGTGCTCTGGCGTCTTTCTTTTTCTAAAGATTTTGAGTGAACGGGTGATCTCCTGAACGAAGAACGAGCATTTTCCCGCATATTGATGGGCAGATAGAATAAAGCAGGACGTATTTATTGCAAATCGTTCTATATATCATGGCCTTTAATTTGCCTTGATCGTCTGCACACACGAGGAGTTACTGATCCAGTGTTACTTCGTAGGTTTTGCCGTCTCTATTGGTTTCCCAGATGTCCTTCATTCGTTTGGAACTCATGCTGAGAAGCACCGACGCCGTGTTCGCGCTAACAGTGTCCGAAAGTGCACATAAATGCATGTATGAAGCTGTTTTGGCACTGTTTTCCATCCCATGAAATTTAAAGAAAAACGGTGTCAATGACCAATGTTTATCGTCTGCAAGACTGAGAAATATTGAAATCTACATAGTGCGTGCGAATTATTCGTTATATTTTATCTTATAATCAACCGCAGGGTGAAAATGCACTTGTCTTTTTTTACATAAAAATACATTACAGGAAGTCAATTTCCGACCGGTAGCTGTCTGATTAAGTTTGCGAAAGCACACTAGCGCATTTTAAACCCCCAGCGTACATTAAAATGACATTATTGTGGGGACAACAGGCTCGATGAAGCGCCCCCCACAGTTCGATCTCTTGCCCAATAGCCCATCGCAGTAGGAAGAGGAAAGAGAGAAAAATACTCTCCCCTTCTCACCTCGCGCATTTGTTTGCTCGACGAGTGAGCTGTACCTAACATCCGGCTGGCGTGATAGCTCGGTTTGAAAATAGTGTCATTTTTGAAATTGCAAGCGCGAATTTGTGGTGTTTCGTGTGCAAGTTATCGTTTAATTCTTGGTCTAGTAAAAAAACTTACTGGGTTCAATTGGGCTCTTGCCTGCCGTGTAAATGAACAAAATGTAAAAATATGTCAGTGGTCGGTCTGTCCCCTCCCGCGAAAAGTAAATCCGTTTGCACTTGCTTACTTACTATATAAAGGTCGTACTTGTGTAGGTCCTTAGCAGAAATGAGTGGAGAGTCTGGAATAAATGAATAAAAACGTGCTCCCCTGACGTAATAGACGCAGCGCTTGACGACTGCCGGCTGATGCAGGTGCGATTGAAGTAACGGAACAAAGATAGGCTTGCTGAGCAGCTACTGAAATAAAACAACATAGCGCTAACGGCTGATTCTGGAGTAGCCGTAAATATTCTAGAAGCACGAGCCACCTCACAACGGTAGCAGCGAGCGAGAGTTCGATGATTCGTGCGGCCAACCGGTACAACCCATAGATGGGGAACGGTTCTCTCCCAATTTGTCATGTGCTAGCGTAACCGGGCTCGTGCCCTTTTCCTCCTTTTACCTCGCCCAACCTGCTGAAGTTCACGGTTGTATGAAGAGGACGCTGCAGTCGAACGATACGGCGCAGCCCTGAGAGCCCTTACTGGAATGGTTCATAGAAAGAAGACGATCTGTTTTGTTTTATTGCCCGCACACCGAACCAATCCGTCGCTCCCATAGGAGAGATCATCTTGCTCTGCTAAAATCGCGAGCGCACCGGCTCCTCACGGATTGTGGGCTATGCCGCGTACGTTCCGGCTATTGTCTTAAAACGACCCATGGGTATCGCTGCTAGTACAGTGCCCAGGAAGAGACAGACGCAAATACAGTCAGTTGCCGACGCAAACAGAAGACTTTGGCCAATTAACTGCGGAAATTAATCTGCGTCACCTATGCAACGAAAAGCAGAAAACCGCATTTTCTTACGAGCGCTAGTTCTTATTTAAAAAAAAAAGCATGAAACAAATCGAAGGTCAAAGTGCCTCTCAACTCCCTAAGTCGACTTTCGAGTTACGCACTCTGGGGGTACACGTGGTTTCCCCTTAAGTCCTTTCTTCGGAGACCCCTCGCCGCTTTTCTCCGCGATTGTCGACTTTTAAAGGATTAGCCTCGTCGACGGTCGCGGCGAGCGATCGGCACAAGGACGGTTCGCCATGGGGCTCACGGCGAGTGTAGCAGCGGAGTGGGACAGGTTTTGTTGACTTCCGCGTATCCCTTAGAAACGCTGTCATCTTAGTTCCCTGTAACCCCGACAAACGGCTGTCTATCGGCAAATAACTTTTTTTTTTTGCTTTGCGATTACGCAACAGAATAGCAGTTTCTCGGGGAAATGTGACGCCGTTTTTAGTCACTTGGGATGCCTCAACAATATCAAAAATGCAAACTGCCAATTCTTTCAACATTAAAATCATTGCACTGCACCCTTAATCTCGCTATCACTAGCACAAGTTTGAGAGAACGCGCTTCAAGCAAACTCCCTGTCAAGCGCGCGTGCTCCAGCAGCGCAATTACTTTTAAGGGCCCCATGCTCGCGCTTGTAGCATTGGCTACATCGGCGGTGTTTGAACTTAAGGAGTAGAAACGGTATCGTGTTGGAATGTTCAAACAATTACAGAGACGTACTTGGTATGGCCAAAGTATATTTTGCACGGACCGCCACATATTCAGAAGCTGCTTGGTCGCTTTAAAATTGCGAAACTAAAAAGATAATTATTAGTTTTCATTCTTGCCTTCGCAAAGCTTGATGACTCAATTGTGGGATCGAAACAACCCGCGTAACAACAGCAGTGCGCGGTTCATGGGTTGGACACGAGAACTGCGTATGTACTCGGCTCATAACAATCAATGCATCGGCATACACTCGGGTAGTGGCTTGTGTGCAACCACTGCCGTGATGATAATAGCCGAACTGTAACAATGCCTAGAGCTCAGTACGCGTTTTCTACCTTGCCGCCCCAAGCGCGTGGTTATGATAACGTTGGCGGCATAGGTTAGACAGGGTACGTGGCCGCTTGTACTGGCTCCGAGTTGAGGATATAAACGATGCTCATATTATTCGAATTTATTTGCCGACTGCCATTTCGGTCATAAACATTCGGTTCGGCCATTAACATTAGGGAGTGATTTTGGGTAGTATCTATCGAAAGCGACAAAACAATTTCATTGCTGCTTTAAGTACAGACGTGTCGGATGCTATATGTGAGAGCATGTGGCCCTGAACAGTGCTTGTAGAGCACGAGCGCGCGTGCTTTGCACGGACGCGAAACACACGGACATCGCGCGTGTCTCTTTTGCTACGCTTACACCCCGGTGTAATATAACTCTTTAGGTGAGAACATTGGCGCAAAGAATATTGAGACGCGACCCACTATATACTCTATTTCACCTTATGATGTACCGCAGGAAAAGCTACAAGCGCGAGTTCCTTGCTCTAGGGCACAACTTGGCGGCAAAAGCTCTCTTCCATTAAGAGCAGCTGTCAAGGCTATGAGCTCGTGCTTCTAGCCTTCGCTGCGGTACAACATAGGGTGAAACGGAGTACAGAGAAAGTCATTTCTCGAGCGCATTCGCACGACCAACAGCCCACCACGAACTCGCGTCGCTCACTGGCGAAACGACACGAACTGCGAAAAACACAAATAAGATATGTCGTTGCCATGGCATCTTTCGTACAGCCGTCGCACAGCCTTGACCACCGTGGCCTTGACCAAGGAGCTCGTGCTCGTCTGATACCATGGCAACGATATATTTTTTCACAGTTGCGCCTTTCGCCAGCGAGCGATACAAGTTCGCCGCGGGCTCTTGAGCGCACCCATGCGCTCGTGAGAGCACTCTATTTGGTCGCGTCAACCAGAGTCCTCACCTAAAGAGAATATATTACACCGTGACTCAAACTAAACGGAGACTAGCGTCCGTTTGCCATCGAGGTTCTCGGCGTTCCTAAACACGAGCTTAGCGAGGTGCGTGTATCGCACTTTTTCGCACCGCAACTAAATATATTTTCGGAATCACCGGCCTCCACCGTTTCATATATGCTATTCAGTGTCTCAAAATTCAAACTAGTCATCTTTCGGAAATCGGCGAAGTCGAAATGATTCCCAAAATCAACATTCAAATATGCCCAGGCTTTTCAGTGCCGTGACATCAGCGGAAGAAAGGCTTGCAGGTTGAGCGGCAGTTTAAAAATGCACTTTGTCGAGCTTCCAAAGCTTTCATGTCACACCAAGAAATTCGGGTAGGGAAGAAAGTCAACAGTTCGAAAAGTGAACTGCTTCCTTCCACTGACGTCATTTTTTATTATTGCGAGTATAGATTTTCACTTTAATAAACGCAGTGATGACCAAAATTATACATGCAATACGTTTTAGGGAAAAAGGTTTTCCAATATTTGGGTTACTAGAGGGTTTTAGTAGATACTTCCGAACCTCCTAAAACCCCGATAACGACACCAAATAGTGAGACAATACGCTCGCAAAGGCGGCGTCGGAATATTGGGTATAGACCTTTTTCGCAAGAGCGCCGCCATCTTGAATTGTCGTCACTTCCAGTATGGGCGAAAACATTGTTTTGCCGTCGCCACGCCAATAGAAGGCATTTAGGACATAAACGTAACCGTCACACGTTTTCGTTTTGCCTCCCCTCTATTTTTTTACTATTTGCAGGTTGAAACGTTCTGATATTTTTTCGTCGCCCATACCGGATATGCCTACTTGGCGGTCGGGGGCGAGAATAAGCAGAAAAGGTCTATAGTTACTGGAGTCATCGGAAGGATCTACTAAAACACTGTAATCTCAGCGATGTGTGTTGGTGTGCTTAACGAATTTTGAGGAAAGTCGGGGACTATGGATAAAACGCAGGAATACCCCTTTAAGCTGTAGAGAAGCATACATCTTTTTGTTTCGCTGGTTTCTTTGAGGTTAGTACACCGCGCGTCATGAAATTCTCGAACTGAGTCGGAGTGGGCACGAAAACAGTTCATGGCTAACAGACATTTTGACGAAAGCGCCACTAGACAAGGACATAAAGAAACTGACACAACACAAGTGCTAATTTCATCCAAGTGTTTATTGAAACAACAAAAAATATATATCCACAGAATCTGGCTTGTCGAGCAGGAAATTAATGTATTTACCGGCTAAATGAACAGTCGGGGCACCTTGTATCTGTCACCTTCTTGCATGCTGATAATGAATGAGTCATGCGATTCCCACGAGATCATGTTTCTTAACTTCCACAGAATTGTTTTTCCAGTTCTGGGGCACAAAGGCATATACCACAATGAATAACGTAATTGCTGAGGGGAAACTCCTTACTTACACTGCGTCATCTCGTGCCCTGTCATTTAAGCAACTGCCCGTTTGATCTACGCACGCCTTGCCGCAAGTTACGGGAACTTCATACACGACCGAGGAGGAAATTTGTACGACCTATTTCGAGCGTTTCCTTTTGCACATGTCACTTTTATTTTTGCTGTTGTCGATTTTGTGGCAAAAACCAGAGAGCTTTCCTGGGGCCAAAAACACTACCGGCACATCGATATCCGACGCCACCCTTTTTAGGTTGTGTTAAACTTTGTGTATCTAAGGTGTGACGACGGGTCTCACATATTTACTGTACCTTGGTGCTTGCTCATCATTATTGTTTCTCTTAGTATTAGAAACAACTGCTTCGGCCTCCTTCTAAAGAAAACGACCAAAGTTGCACGATGACCTCAGGCTTCCCACCTGGTTGAGAAAGCTATTGTTCAGGGTGTGTTGGCACGATATTTCAAGGGATGCATCCATTTGAGAGAATGCGAACTCTCTCTTTAGCAACTTAGAATGGGGTGAATCTGAGGGCAAGGCACCATTCCTTGAACGGTGTTTGCATTCCCAGCACACGTGCTCTTCTTGTAAATCTAATCTAAAAACCAGAAATAGCAGTTTTGCTTCTGTGAATGCTTCGAGAGTGAAAACAAGGCCGTGCGAATGCCCTGGAGAAAGGAAGAGGTGTATCTCGCAGAATGGTGACATCCTGAGACACAAATCGGACAAGCAAAATAAGGCACTAAGGAGGGGGCCAGCATCTTCATATTTCCAAGTGAATAAACTCAAAGCTTCTGAAGGCGGATAAAGAGGGCGGCGTGGTGGCGCTTTCTGAAGTCTTCTTCGGGAAGAAGTCAAAGACGGCCATTCTCAATAACTTCAGGCAAGTAGAAAAGTGGATAAGGTTTCTCTTAACAAGATGAAGACAGCAAACAAGAAGGTTTCTGATGGAATAGGACTGAATAGACTAGTGAAGAAGGTGCAGGCGTTGAAGAAGCTCATCCTGGAAGTGTTTTTTTTTCGTCCAAGATTCATAAAGAAAACTTCACGTTTAGGTTGAGAGCGCCTGAAAGGGACTCGGGTCAGCGAGAAATCGGAAGGTTCCTCTACATACAGCTTGCGAGTCTCCATTGAAAGGATCCAATCTAGATTCAGAACTCGTAATCGGTCATCGAGCAATTCTTAGCAGAAGTTCGCTACTCCGGGCGGTTCTCAATCTAAGTAGAAGACCTGTTTTATTCCATACGGCATCATAAATTAATCCACGCGGTTGGAGATTGCCTAGATGGTAGTAACGAGATCGCGTTTAGAAACTCCAGAGGGCTTAGTGTGGAATCATTTATTGGACTGCTCACATGCTACCAAGATTCCACCCTCTCTCTTTTGAAGGCGACCTGTATATACAAAAGCACGGGATCTGCATGGCGCCACATAAAGACATTGAGGTAAGTGGTTGATATCTTTGTGCTAGGACCGCAGTTCACAATGTGTGATGACAAGGTTATGAAAAGAGTGCTAGAAACTTTCTCGCCAAATCCGTATGACCTTACTTTCACTCACAAAACAATGAGGTCAAAGAAACTGCAATTTATATATTTCAGATTAGATTTTCTTGAAAAGCACGTGCGCTGAGAAAAGAGACACTGTTTAAAGAAATATGAGCTGCCCTGCGAGTCTCCGTTGAAAGGATCCAATCTAGATTCAGAACCCGTAATCGGTCATCGAGCAATCCTCACCAGAAGTTCGCTACTCGGGAGGGTTCTCAATCTACGTAAAAGACCTGTTTTATTCCCTACGGCATCATGAAAATAAATCACGCGGTTAGAGAGTGCCCAGAAGGTAGACGCGAGATCGCGTTCCTTCCAAATCAATGCATCCCTTGCAAATTCGTGCCAACATCAATAGACTTTCAACCAGGTGGGACGCCTGAAATCGTCTGGCTACTTTGATCGTTCTTTGATGAGGTGTTTTATGGGGTTGCTTCTAAGAGAAAGAGGGAAAATATTGAGGAGGAAGCACCCAGGTCCAGGAAAAAATGAGATCCGTCGTCATACCTCATATACACAAGGTTTCACACAACGTACCCAGGCAGCACACCAATGTTGGACCTACATTGGGCCAACAATGGCAAACACTGGAGGTTGGTCCAATATTGGCATTCTGTCCAAGGGCAACTTCTTCCGATGTTAGCCCAGCCATTGGCACCAACGTTGGGTCATCGTTCAACCAATGTTCCAGCCATTTTGGCACCAACGTTGGGCCATCGTTCAACCAATGTTCCAGCCATCATTGGAACCGACGTTGGGCCATCGTTCAACCAATGTTCCAGCCATCATTGGCACCAATGTAAGGACTTCCTTTAACCAACTTTCCAGCTATCATTTGCGCCATTGTTGGGCCATCGTTCAATATTTCAGGCATCATTGGCATCCACACTATGTCATTAGCTATGCCAATTTTGGCTTTCACACTAATTCAATGGCTATGCCACCATTGGCATACAAGTTCATTCATTGAATAGGCAGTTATTGGCAGTCAAGCTACTTCATTGGCATGTCCCAATGTTAATGCCATATCTTTAATGCTGGCTATGCAATGATGGCAATGCTTATAAATCCTGGTTATTCCAACATTAGGCTTTAAGAACCCATGGCCTGTTTTGTCTTACTAGCCCACTGCAAAGAATCATTCTGGGCACAAATGGCAAGGTCCTCCTATGCGTTGTCTATTAACTATTTTATCTGGTGTGAAAATGACAAATTTAAGATCAATTAATACTTTTTTCGGAACTTTTATTGAAAGGGGCTAGGGAGGAGGCTTACCGGGGAGCCTATGTCTGGTCCTGGGGAGGGTCCTGGGGTGAGTCCTGGGGCTGGGGAGCCATTACGGCTTCCGAACGCCTGTTCCTGCCATCTCCCTTGTCGCAAGACCCTGGCAGCCACTTCACCACCATTGTTTAAGCTGCCCAGTCTTCAATTTTTAGCTTCGCACTGATAGCATCTACGAAAAGATCCAAAGGTTGAAGAGCAACGCTTTCAAACCCACATCGGTAATAGTAAAGCACACTCCCAAGCAGCACGTTGTGAATGGGCCAAGGCTCTATATAAGTTCACTTGTTTCTGTACCATCGCAATGTTCTGAACAGCATGGCTCACAATGGACTAAAAGTTCTTCCGCAGCCTCAACCAAGTCGTCGTGAAGTCAAGGATGACTGGCCACCATTAGCTCTTTCTGAACTATGTAACTAAATATATCATGCACAAGCAAATGAACAGACGCGATCAAGCCACGAAAGGCAGTGCTGGCTCACTTGTTCTAGCAGAAGCCTAGCCGCGGCATCCCTCCGCTGACAAAAGCTTGCTGAAATGAATCACTCTCGAGCTAAGCCTCTAACACCCATGTGCATTATCCGTTAACCTTGAATATATATCGTCTGGAAGGTTGAATATCTCAAACCTATTTAAAACGTCCCGAACTAGAATTAACCTATTTAATACATGACGAAAACGCGTAAAGAAAAAGTACTCGCATATGAGTTTGAAAACAGATAGCAAAACAGACACAAAATATTCTCTTCAAATCCCGTAGAAGTTTATTACACGCAGCATGTAGAGAAGTACAAACGTGCAAGCGATCTGCGAAATGTAAAGAGGTACTGCTAAGCTTTTATACAGCTGAAAAGATTTCGAAGCAAAACGGAACCGGGGTAATTATAGGCCATATTGTCTGTTCTCCCGGCAGATAGAAAAATGTTTTCCCCAAAATTCTCCTGACAGACGCCTCTCATTGGCGGTGGCATCAGTTCATCGAATGACGTTTCATTGACAGATCGTTTTATTGACACGCTGTTTCATCAGCAGATTGTTTTACAAAATAATATGATTAGCTTTTTTTCTTCTGGTAACAAGTTACCCCAAATTGTCGCTGCAAATGGCATGTAGGGTGGGACACGTGGGTTAACATTGTTGTCATGAGCCGTCGCAGAACGTCGCCGCGAAGCTGCGTGGACGGGTCTGCCGGCCGGTGACACACCCGCGAAAAAAGAAAAAGGATATTCTGCCGCCGGCACTATAGCCCGGGAAAAAAATACCGGCAGTTGCCCGCTGTTGGGTCTCGTATAAAACGAATTGTGAAAACAACAATTTGAAGCTGTAGAGTAACTCCCTGGTAAGGTGTCTGTCTCTTATGCGGCGGGACCCTGGTTTAATCGTCAGTGTCGGATTACTTTTTTTTCTTCTCGGCATTTGGCGATACCTACGGCATTTCTTTTTTACGATTAACAGCGAAAACAAATTAATGTTGTCAACGAAACTTCGCTGAATTAAATGGTATGAGACTCCCTTTCGGGTGGTGAATGGAGGACAGCGAGGCTTGGGCCACCGGCGGGCCGCTGGGAAGCGGCGTGTACAGGTGGGACAAATGGGTTAATATTTTTATAATAAGCAGCAGCAGACCGTGATACACGCGCCGTCCGAGTGATACAAGCGCCGTCCGAAACTGGCGGAATATCTTTTCCCGGGCTATGTCCTCCATTCATCCCCGGGAAGGGCGCAGTCCCATACCATTTATTTCAGCGAAGTTTCGTCCACAACATTCGTTTTTTTCAGTGTTAATCATAAGAAAAACATGTTGTAAATATCGTCAGATGCTTGAAAAATGTTCGAGAAAACAAAATAAGCCCACACTGGTGGATTGAAGCAGGGTGCCGCTGTGAATGAGACAGACACATTACCAGTGAGCTACTCTACAGCTTGAAATAGCCATTTTCACAATTCGTTGTATACGAAACCCAATAGGGGACAGCTGCCGGGATTATCTTCCCGGGCTGCCGGTAGAACATCCACTTCCGCGAAAAAATTTCCCCGCAGCGTGCGATAAGCGTAGCGAGTGTCGGTGATATGTTAGTGTCGACGAAACGCGTCCATGAAACGTGTGTCCATGAAAAGTTGTCTATGAAACGTGTTTTCACGAACAGCCGGGAGAACAAGAAAGTTAGTATTCTACCGGGAGTTGCATGATTTCAGGCAGCTAGTGGGAGGGATCTCTCGGTAGAATTTCGGAAAAATTATTGTTCCGGCTGCCGGGAGAATACACACTGCCTAATTCTATAGGTAATCTGGAAGATTATCCGAAGAACCGCGGTGACTCGTTGCCAACAAGCAGGTTGCCGTGCACTTACCAAAATATTAGCGGACTTGAAAGATGTATTCCGAGATATTCTTCGATGTGGGACCAGGAGAACAACCACGTACACACAAACGAGATGGTAGGGCTCTGTGAAGATTCAACACGATGCGGTACAAGCTGTCATTTGCCGAACCAAACCATATCACGACAATTGTTGTGACTTCTTCGAAGAAATCGATTGTTGCCGATATACACGTAGGACTTTTCAAACACTGAGCCACACAGGCCGCACCTAGGAGTTCAGTCAGGGCCAGGGAAATGAATGCTGGTAGGGTGAAGCAGATGGGTTGCTGGAGAGGTGAGGAGGAACTCTTCCCCTCCCTCCAGCATTTCACCTGCATCCTGCTTCTTTAAGGTCCACAGGCGGGCGCGCCCACAAAAGGCTTATCTTCGAGGGTCATCCGAACAATGAACACAGCGAGATTTGTCAGTGGCTACTTCTGTGAGTTCATCCCAAAGTTGATAGTGCAGTGGATGCTATGTGAGTGGTCTACCAAGTAGTGTCCTTCAGGCAGGTGCCGTGCTCTGCCTTGTGACCCGCTTGAAGACTACAGTCACGTGACCGTAACCGGAGACACGCTTGGCCTAAAACGCGCATAGCGGATTTTAGGAATACTATTGGAGAGTTCCCGAAAATCTTCCTCGTCTGAGTAGATGTCGGAATCTCCCTGACGAGGCCGTGCAGACGCCTTCGTCAATTTACTGGCATTCCAGGTCCTTCCATCATCGAGCCTGTACGTGGCTGATCCCAGCCGGGCTTCAACCCTTTTCGGCTGTGTATACCTTGGCTGAAGTTTGCCACGATGTGTGGGCTTGAACACGCGCGCGGCTTGACCGGCGGAAAACTGTGGCCGTTTGGCAGCCTTCCGGTGATCCCAATATGACTTCATGTTTTGTTGATAACTCTGAGCCCTCTCGGGAAGAAAAGCACGTTGTTGTAAAACGGAATCAGGAACCTGCCTTGTAGGCATCCCTTGGAGGTTTAGTTTAGACCGGTGGATCCGGCCATGCAATAAAAGTGAAGGGGCAAACCCCGTCGCAGGATGTACCGTACGCGGGTACGCTTCGTGATGGTCTCGAACAGCGTCCACAAGAGGACGGCCTTGAACTATAGCTGCCTGAAGGCACGTCTTGAGAACACGGTTAAATCTCTCCACCTGACCGTTACATTGTGGATGATACAGGGACGTTTTCAAATGTTTGATGCCATTTTCACGAAGGAAGTCTTGAAATTCTTTGGACATAAACTGTACCCCGTTGTCTGTAACAAGCTCACAGGAAGTCCTTCATGAGCAAACACATTTCTCAAAAAGGAAATGACAGTTGAAGACGTTACTGCCGCGGCAGACTGCACCTCAGGCCACTTCGAATGATAATCTATCAAGACGATGAAAAACCGTTGAATCTGTGGCGCCCTGTCGATAGGGCCTACGATATCGACAGCAAGTTTTTCCCACGGCTGGTCGGGGAACTTTATGGGCTGCAACGGAGCGGGTGCGGCCTTTACAGGTTTATCAGTCGAATGACACACCGTACAATATCCACTTTTGTTTTGATCTCCTGGTTCATGCAGGGCCACCAATAGTGTTCACGTATGAGGCTTGTTGTTCGTGATATTCCTTGGTGTGTCTCGTGTGCAAGATGGATGATGTTGTCACGGAGTGTTGATGGCGGCACGAGCCTTTCTCCACGATACAAGATACCTTCATACAGTGAAAGTTGCTCACGCACTTGAAAGAACGGTCGCAATTCGGTGTGGATGTCATTACCCTCCGGCCAGGACGTGGTAGTGTACCGGATTACAGATGGAAGGATAGTGTCATTAGCCGTAGCCTGTTGAAATGCAAGTTTGGACATGGGGACTGTGATAAGAGAAACGACCTCCTCGGTAAATTCTATACCATTCTCCGTGTCGTTAACGGGTAGCCGTGAAAAAGCATCGGCAACCAGGTTCGCAGATCCCTTCTGATATTCAATAGTGAAATTATAATTAAGCAGCCTGGCTGTTCACCGGGTGATCCTCAAAGGGCGGATCCCAGACCCCTTGCTAGAAATAAGGGCGACTAGAGCTCGGTGGTCTGTTCGTATCACAAATGACCGACCCCACAGATACACATGCCACCTCTCACAGGCCCACAAACAGGCCAGCGCCTCCTTTTCACCTGTTGAATACCTCCGCTCGGCATCAGTCAACGAGCGCGAAGCGAAAGCGACAGGACGCAGTTGACTTCCGTACTGTTGTTGTAACACAGCCCCAAGACCATAGTTAGATGCATCCGTAACCAAAACGATAGGAAGTGTTGGATAAAACATCGACAAAATCGGAGCACTTTTTATGGAAGCCTTTACATTTTGGAAACTGGCCACGGCTTCCGGGGACCAGTGAAAGTGAACTCCTTTACGGAGAAGACGACGCATGCGCTCTACGACAGTTGAGCAATGCGTCCTCAACAAGTCCCAGAAATGCTTTCAGCTTAGCGGGTTCGGTAGGTGTTTCAAAATTCAGGACTGCATCTACCTTAGCGGAAAGGGGTGCTAGTCCTTCCGCGGGAAGATGGTGTCCCTGAAACGAAAGTTATGTAACTCGAAAAAACACCTTTACGATTTAGATTCATCCCGGCTCGGGAGATACAAGAGAGGACCTGACGCAGATTCTCGTCGTGTTCTGCCTGCGTAGCACCGTAGACTATTATATCATCAAGGTAAAACTGGACTCTTTTGCAATCCTTCAGGATTTTTGACATGATGTTTTGAAACGCTGCGGGTGCCGAAGCCAACCCGAAACAAACGCGGTTGAATCTGAACAGTCCCTCATGCGTGATAAAAGCAGTGAGATCACGACTCACCGGGTTGAGACGAACTTTGTGGTAAGCGGACGCCAGGTCTAGCTTGGAGAAGCAACTGGCACCACGCAAGGAACCCAGTAGTTCATCGATGTGGGGTAGCGGGAAGGAATCGATGACCACCGCTTGATTTGGCGCACGGAGGTCAACACACATCCGGATACGTCCGTCAGTCCGCCGAACGACGACGATAGGTGAAACCCACTCGGAGGCATCCACTCTCTCGATCACACCTTCTCTCTCTAGACTGAAAATCTCTTCCGAGACAGCATCCCACAGGGTATCATCGGAAGACGGCGCAGCTTGGACTGTACCGGTGGCACGTTGCAACGATGCTTGATAGTATGGGTGGAATTCTTGACCAAACCCAAACCTGGACTAAAGAGATGTTCAAATTCTTCGAAGCCTTTGGGCAACTTGGACTGATCTAGAAAGAAAGGACTTGAAACTTGAGATGCATTTGTATTTTCATGGTGTAGCAGTTGTGCTGTGTTTTTTTACTTGTATTCTCAGGACTTGTGTCTTCAGGAAGATATGGTTGATGGAGCCCATGTCTCTCAGGATGGCGTCGCGGAATCGCGGCTGTCAACGAATCGTGGTCAAAGTCTGCGGGAACTTTCGGAGTGGTCTCTTCCGAGACCGACGACAATGTAGACACGTTGGCACCCGAAGGTACAAAAAGAGAAGATGACCGGGACCTTGCATCTCTGGATCCGGCCGGTTGGCGGTTTCGGCAGGACGTGATGGTGAACGGCCGTTGCTGCAGGGGGACCGCCGACTTCACATACTGCCGTGGAACTTCTCCTCCCTGAGCTGCATCAACATGCGAACAAACATAATCATTTTCGTCTCCTGATGATCTCATGCGCAACACTCGGACGGCGTCGACGCCAAGTAGCGATCGTCCAGTCCGGGTGACAAAGAACTCCAACGGTGCATAACGATCTTTACAAACAACTTGAGCGGTGAAGCATCCAAGCACAGGGATATTGTCTTGCATGTAGTGAACAAGAGTTTTCGAGGGCGGACATAGTCGAATGTCGGAGCTCCGTTGTACTTTATTAAACTCTCGTTCAGTCAGAATGGACACAAAAGAGCCAGTGTCGACAAGGAGACGAAGAGGGGTTGTATTTACCTTGATGTCGGCCATGAAGGCATCCCGACGATAAACACCTCTTGCTGCTTGCTCGGCCGACTCAACGGGGACGCTCGGCAGCATCTCCGGCACCAGGTATGGCCCAGCAATGTTCACAGGATCGTTACCTCTTGACGACACATTCACACATTTCGTGAAAACGGTCGGGCAGCGAGGCAGCGGCCGGAGCCCTGGCCACGGCTCGGGAACGACGTTCGCCGCGGGTCACTGACGAAGGCCGCAGGACGGTGGGCGGCGACTCCGACAAACCACCGCAAAGTGCTCGCAAAGTGATAGAGAGGGCTTCATAACCCTCTCTATCAGAGAGGGCTATGGAGGGGGAAGAGACATTGACTCCGGAGTTTATTATCGCAAAATATTCGATAAATTCCCTGCCGAATCTCTGAGGATGGGCGCCCGAGCACGCGCGTTTTTTTTAACCTTGGTTCACATCCTCTGCCTGTGCGCCGATGTGCTGCAATCGAGTGCACCATTTCCTTGCTGGGATCGGCGACCCCTCGGAAGTGCTCCCTCAGGCGGTCATTTAGGCACCGGCCCGTTTGCCCGATATATTCTCCCCCGCAAGAGAAAGAAATGGAATAGATTCCCTCTCTCCGGCAAGAGACGAACTGCTTTTCATGTCTCTTGGGACAGGGATTAGGAGGAGAAGGATTATCGATTTGACGGCACATCTGCTTCAGTTTGAATTTGCACTTGAAGACGACTCTTACGTTGAAACGTGAGGCGAGCGCCTTGAGGCGATGTGAAGTGTGTGCGTGTACGGAATGACGGCGAATTGTTTTCGGCGGGGTCGGGGTGTGAGGGAGGTGTGTTGGGGGAGGTAATAAGCCTCTTTAGAGTATATCGTCAGAAGGTCATCTGACGAATACCGAGTCAACAGGCTGCTGTCCTGTTGACTCGGTATTGATCAGCAGAGTAGACGCTATGCGTATTTTAGGCCAAGCGTGTCTCCGGTTACGGTCACGTCGACTATGATCTCCAAACGGGTCACAAGGCCAGAGCACGGCACCTGCCTGAAGGACATTGCTTGGTAGACCACTCACATAGCATCCACTGCACTATCAACTTTGGCACGAACTCACAAATGTATCCACTGCCAAATCCTGTCTCTGTGTACATTGTTCGGATGACCCTCAACGATAAGCCTTTTGTCGGCGCACCCGCCTGGGGACCTTGAAAAAGCAGGATGCAGGCGAAATGCTAGAAGCGGGGAGGGGGGTATGTTTCCTCCTCTCCTCTCCAGCAACTCATCTGCTTCATCCTACTAGCATTCCTTTCCCTGGCCCTGATTGAACTCTTAGCTGTGGCCTGTGTGGCTCAGTGTTTGAAAAGTCCTTTCTTCGAAGAAGTCACAGGAATCCTCGTGATGTGGTTTGGTTCGGTAAATGACGGCATGTGTCGCATCGTGCTGAATTTTCACCGAGACCTACCATCTCGTTTCTGTGTGTACGTGGTTGTTCTCCAGTTCCCATATCGACAGATATCTCGGAATGCATCTTTCAAGTACTCTTAGTTTTTGGTAAGTGCACGGCAACCTGCTTGTTGGCAACTAGTGACCGCTGTTCTACGGGTACTCTTCCATATTATCTATAGAAATAGGCAGTGTCTATTCTCCGGGCAGCCGGGACAATAATTTTTCCAAAATTCTGCGGAGAGTCGCCTCCCATTAGCTGCCTGAAATCATGCAACACCCGGTAGAATACTGACTTTCTTGTTCTCCCGGCTGTTCGTGGAAACACGTTTCATAGGAAAAGTTTCATGAACACATGTTTCATGGACACGTTTCGTCGACACTAACATATCACCGACACTCGCTACGCGAATCGCACGCTGCGGGGAACTTTTTCCCGGAAGCGGATATTCTGCCGGCAGCCCACGAAAAGAGTGCCGTCAGTTGTCCCCTATTGGGTCTCGTATAAAACAATTTGTGAAAACGGCTATTTGAAGCTGTAG